>CATIWO010038537.1:0-31231 GCA_949673435.1 Macaranga tanarius
TAATATAACAAATAAATAAATATATAATAAATTTACAAAAAATTAGTCACCCATTTATCATTACCTAACAAAATTATACAATTATTTTTTAAAACAAAATCATATATATTTATTTAATTAAATTTATTACAAATACAAAAAAAATAATAAATAAAGCAAAAAAAAAAACAGAAACTAAACTCACCGGAAGAGGAGGGAGGAGAAGAGGAGGGAGGAGCAGCCGGAGTAGGGCGGAGCTGGGTCGGCGTCGGGCGAAGCTGGGTCTCCCGCGGGAAGGACAGCCGAGATCGTAGGTGTCACGCGCGGGAAGGATAGCCGAGATCGCAGGTGTCTCGCGCGGGAAGGAGGAGACGCTGGCGGGGAGGGAGAGAGGCTGGCGGCGGTCGGCTGGCGGAGGGAAGGGAGGGCGGTGAGCTGTGGGTGGGAGAGAAGAGAGAGAGATAGGGAGAGGGAGAGGGAGAGGGAAGAAGAGAGAGAGAGGGAAAAAAATTATTTTTTTTAATATCATATCAATTAGCGACGGATTTGCGAGTCCGTCGCTAAAATTAGCTACGGAATTTGCTGTCCGTTGCTAAAATTAGCGACGGACACGCGAATCCATCGCTAATTAGCGACGGACAGCGTGTCCGTCGCTAATTTTATCGGAAAAATTGGGCGCCACTAATTGGCGCCCGAATTTTGGTTAGCTTTTAGCGACATAATTTTTTTCCGTCGGTAATCCGTCGTTAAATTTTCTTCCGTCAGTAATTAGCGACGAAAAAATTCCGTCGCTAAAATCCGTCGGTAATCCGGTGCATTCTAGTAGTGGTCATAATAGTGAATGTTTCTTCTGTTGAAGGTTTAACCTGCATTGAAATTAAAAAAAAAATGAGAAAAACAGAAAAAAAAATTACAGCAGTGTGACTTGTTTCTTTTTGTTGCTTTTTGTTCTTTTTGTTTCTTTTTTATTTCTTTTTTTTCTCTTTTGTTTCTTTTTTATTTGTTTTTTATTTTTATTATATTGCTACAATATGAAATGCAATATTAAATGCAATATAAACTATTTCAAAAATAAATATCAAATGAAAAGTAATTATAGGATGATAAACAATTGATACAACAACACAAAATAATAACATGTCTAATATTAAGCAAAGAAGTAATAATATTACCTATAGCTTTAGGCTTTTCATGTAGCTATCTTTAATAATATCTTGTGATCTTTTAGTAAGCTTGTTGAATATTGATCTTGCAAGATTTCTATTTGAATAAGTCTATTTTTGCACTAAAGCATGCAGGTATTGTAGCAATGTTGTTATTGGTAGGTCTTTAGCTTTCTTGATCACTGCATTTAATGATTCAGCTATATTTAAAGTCATTACTGAGTATCTATTATTGATTGAGAAAGGTCTAGCCCATTTATGATACCCAATATTTTTCAGGTATTGGGTTATCCTTTCATCAATCTTTTTCAAGTTGTTCATATGGTACTCGAACTCTTCAATGGTATGTGCTTTTGCTGCCTGAGTAAAAGAATCATTGATGCTCTTTGAGTGATTTTTGAAGTTGGTTTTTAAGTTGTTTAAAAGATGGTATATACGAATACCATGGGCTCCTTCAGGGTATATTTCTTGTACTGCTTTTTCTATACTTTCATGTCTGTCATAAATTATAGAAATTCCTTCTCTACACCCAAAAGCTTGTCTGATTTTTCTGAAGAACCATTCCCAAGATTCATCATTTTTAGAGTCAATAATAGAGAAAGCAATAGAAAAGATTTTACCAGCATCATCTTGTGTTATTGGTGAAAGTAGTGTGCTACCATATGTTCTTGTTAGAAATGTGCCATCGACTACTACAATAGGTTTGCAATATTTCCAGCCTTTTATTGATGCATCAATTGCCATAAACACATAGAGGAATGAGTGGTCTTCTTTCGTATTGAGGTCAACAATTGATCATGGATTTGTTGTTGTTATCATGTTTAAGAAAGTTGGTAAAAGTGCATAGGATTCTTCTAGTTTACCTCTTAGCATTTGAAATGCCTTTTCTCTTGATCTTCATGCTTTTATGTAGTTTATATTAATGTTATATTGTTCTTTCATGTCTCTCATTATATCTACTGGTGAGTATATAGTTTTGACACTTTGGTATTTTAATTTTATGCAGTCAGCCACTAGAGTTATTGTTGCTTGTCTTTAGTATGCTAATCTGATGTCCATGCTACATGTGTGGATGCTGTTGAACTTTTTAACAATAAATTTGTCTGTTTTTCCATTTTTTAAAGCTCTTATCACCTAGCTGCATTTTTCATCCAAGTATTTAACAACAAAGTTGAGAGTGTTTATCTTGACAGTTCAATATTATAAGTGATTCTTGACAACAGTAAGTCTTAATGCTTTTTTGAATTCTTTTTGCTATTGTATATTACACATTCTTCAGGTTATGTTGCTATTTTATTACAAATTGTTGATGATTCTTCACTGCTATTTTTCAGTAGAAGGATGTCTGTCATTATTTTTGCATAATCCAGATAATCTGAATTTTGATTATTTGCTTCTGTGTTTGTTAAGCCGTGTTCAGAAATTGATACCAGATCTGTTTGAGTTATTAATTTTTATTGCAACATATTGTTGTTGAAGCTTTTTTCTAGAAATTCCTTCTTCTCAATAGTGATGCATTGAGGGAATTTGGTGAAATCAGGCTCTTTCTTCTTTAGTTACAAATAAAAAAAGAGAGTTGTATTGTCTTCTACTTTTAAAGGTGGATAATTTTCTCTGACTTTGTACTGTATGACCATTTGCTGAAAATCTATTTGGATTTGAAGCCTCTCTGATATTATTTTCAGCATTTCATGAAAGTTACAGTTTAGTTGTATTGTAATTCTTGTCACATCAAAATTAATATAATCCATTGCTTTATTCCAGTTCCTATTGTGATGAATGAAGACTGGTATGACTTCTATTGTACCTGTAATTAAAAAATTAAAAAAACTAGTTAGTTATTTTTGTTTTAGGCAGTGTTACTTCTTATTGCTTTTTGTTACTTCTTGTTACTTTTTTGTTGCTTCTTAGTGCTTTTTTGTTGCTTTTTGTTATTTTTTTGTTACTTTTTTATTGCTTTTTTGTTTCTTTTTTGTTACTTTTATTGCTTTTTTGTTACTTTTGTTGTTTTTGTTGCTTTTATTGCTTTTTGTTTCTTTTTTATGTATTAAAGTTATGTTGCTTTTTATTTCTTTTTGTTTCCTTACTTCTTCTTTGTTTGTTTTGTTATTAAGGTTTTATTTCTTTTTTATTGCTTCTTATTTCTTTTTGTTGCTATTTTTTAAGTTTCTAAGAAACTGATGTCCAATTTTATTTTTATTGTTTATAACCATTGAAAAAGCATTTATATAGTATAAATCAAGTTTTAATATCTTTTATAATCTTGATTTATTGTTACTTATTGATAAAATATGATTACAGAAAAATAAAAAAGTATATTTTATATGTTTTCGAGGTGCGTACCTATTTTTTAGAATAATTATTGCTTTTGATCTTCAATGTTATTTCGGTTATTGTTTTAATATTGATTTCTCTGATTTGTTGAAGAATATTGTTGCAGATCTAAGTTTTTTAGATCCATAAACTTGATTTATTGAAGGTACTTATTTTCTATTTTTTTCACAAAATTCAGAAGAGAAAATAGCTAAAATCGATTGAAGAAGGAAGTTGATCTGATCGTGAATTTGATTGATTGAAGAAAAAGTTGAAATTGATTGGAGAAGAATTTTTGGTGTTTGAGATCGTGATTTTCTTGAGCGAGCTTGTTTTCCATTTCTTTTTAGGAATCAATGTTTATTTTGGAATGTTTGTCTTTTAGCTGAAAAATGTTAGCTTATATATGATCTAGATTTGAAAAAAAAACTTCGTTAAAGCTATTTTTGAAAACACTTTTAGTCAATATGACTTTTGATATTATTTTTTATTTTCTGGCTATTTTTGAAAAAATCCCATTATATATTAGATATACTTAAAAAAATTATTTAATTATAACAATGCACTTTTTCAATTAAAAAATAAATTTTTGTTGAAAAATAAATAAATATTTTTGTCGTCTATTATGAATAAAGAATGTATTATTAAAATTGTGTATGTTGTATATTACAAAGGAACCTATTTATAGTATAAAAAAAACTTTACAATATGAAAAAATATCTACAATAAGAAGAATTTGTATAATAGAAAGAAATTAAGGGTAATTGGTCAATGTCAAAAGAATATGAATTCAAGAATCCTAAAAAAAAAAAAAGATATCAAGGTGGTATTGTTGATGTCAGTTTGGGTTTGCCAACTAATTGTTGAAATTGGCATGTGAGATGAGATTTGGTGAAAAAATCTGTTGTCTAATTTGCTAGCTAATGATACGAATATGAGATTGATAGTTCCTCAAGCAACATGGCGACACACAAAATGATAATCAATTTCAATATATTTAGTGTGCTCATGGAACACATCATTATGAGAAATTTTGATAGCACTTTGATTATCACAATGAAAAATAGCAGCTGAATGGTATGCGATACCCATATCCTTCAATAGCTAATAAAGCCAAAGTAATTCTAATATAACATCTACAAGAGAATGATACTCATATTCTATACTAGAGCGAGTTATAACTATTTGCTTTTTACTGCACTAAGAAATGAGAGAATCTCCAGAAAGTAACATTAACTAATAGTATAATGTCATTTAATAAAATCACCTACCCAATCATCTTCTAAATATCTAGATAAGACAAGAGAGAAATGAGCAAAAAAATAAAGACCGTGAAGTAATGTTCCTTTCATATAGCAAAGAATTCAAAGAACAACTGAAAAATGAGATGACCAAGGAGCAGTTATAAATTGGCTAACCAAGTGAACTACATAAGTAATATTAGGGTAAGTCACTGTGAGGTAAACCAAACTCCCAACAAGCTGGTGATATAAGGTAGGATCATTGACAGGGGTGCCATGTACATGAGTCAATTTTGCTATGAAATATGTGCCTTGAATATTTTCGACCATAACATTATTTGTTTAAGCCCAACTACATTTGTGACATACTTGGTGGCTAAGTCAAGAAAATTCTTATTTAAAAGGAATTTCGTAACACATGCCTTTTTGAATACCTGTACCGTTCTTATATATGGCATTTTATACCTAATAGATAGTGGACTTAATTCAAATTTGGAAATGTTTATGAATGGTAGAGAGGGACTAAATTATAAGGAAAATTGGGATGAAATTATCACAATAGAAAGTTACGGATTATTGTGTAATATATCCATTTCATTAAGGAGCTAAAGAAATATTATGGTGATAAATTACCATAAATATCTAGATTAATATTGTTATTATTATTAGGGTTATTAGGTGATAAATATGCATTAATTAGAGGAGACTTTAAGGGGGGCAAATAGTAGTTTTTGATTGGAGAAAGGTGTGTGTGTATGTGTGGGAGTAAGAGTGTAGAGAATTGAGAAGAGAAGAAGAGGGAATTCTTGATTGATTTGTGGAGAGTTTTTGTTCTTGTTCAAGCTATCAAACAATTATTTTAGGAATTTTTAGGAGGGCTTTAATTCATTAGAGCATAATTGGTAAGCTTTACTTGTATTTTTAATTAATTGAAGTTGAGTTTTTGGGTGGTAGTAAATTCGGGTCTGTTCTCCTCTATTTTTCAGTCCTAAAGTTTTTACCATACCTTTGGCTATAGAGATCTGAATTGAGTATAATTAGAAGTTCTAAAAACTTCAGAGAGTCTCTACAACTTTTATATTTTGAACTTTGGCTGAATCTATTATTAGAGGGGTCTAATAGGGGTCGACATTTTGATACTCATGTTAATGGCCCTGTTCTACCCAAAGGAATTCAAAAATCTATAACTAATTCTATACATGTCTGATTTGAGTAATTCTAATTATAATTGATAGTAGACTCATATATATAAAGTTTATATGAATTTGGTGATCACAATATGTGTCTATAATTGTTGAGAGAATCATGAATTTCATAAATTAAACATGCCAGCAGTAGTATATAAGCTAATTTATGAATTTTCTTATGTGTTGGTTAAATGGTGATATCTAGAGTTGTAGACCTCCAAATTAAGAAACGTTTAATGCTATGAAAACTATAAGGAGTCCTCTACAACTCCTATGTTTTAATGTTGAGCTTATTCTATCTCTAAGAGTATCTAACAGAGCTCGACATTTTGTAACTCACTTTGATTCCCTGTATGACCTATTAGTGTTTAAAAATTCATAATTAATTCTATAAATGTCCAAATTATATAATTATATTTTGAAATGAAAATAAACACATAGTCTTAACTTCTGTATTAAAATGGTAGTCAAAGGATTTGTGTACATGATATATGGATATATCAAATTTGAGGTGACAGATTATATAAGTTAAATTTAAGTGCATATATGATGTATTGAATGTGTGTTTGATATATGGATATGTGTAGGAGCTACAAGGGGAAAGGAGAAGGCAATCAACTAAAGAAACTCTTCTTATTTAAAGTTGGAAAGCACTTGAGGTAAGTAGTTATTAAATATAATGAATGAGATGCAAGGAAATGTTAATATTATTAATAGAATATTAATCTTCTTTAGGAATTGATATATTAAAAATTGTATGTGAACATTAATATTCATGTGAAATACCAAGTGAGTATATTGGGGACTTGGTATGGCATATGTACTATCAATGATAAGAATGTATATGAATGATATAAATTCATAATGATAATAAAGGAAATGTATGAATTCTACTTGTTCATTATCTTGGTGTGATTGTGATTGAGTAGATAAGTTCATTATCTTAGTGTGATTGTGATTGAGTAGATGAGTGATTGTGATGAACTATGATTCTTGAATTGTGTTAAGGAATGTAATGACTTTGGATACAATGATGTTATGGTTATGAGTAAATGTTGATTATGTTGATATGTGATGTGTGATAATATGTCGATTGGCTTTGTGGCCGTCGACTATATAAAATAAGGTTAAGTCGATTGCCTTTATGACCATCGACTATGTGAAATGTTGATATTATCGATTGGCTTTATGACCATCGACTATGTGAAATGTTAATAATGTCGATTGGCTTTGTGGCCATCGGCTATGCGAAATGTTGATAATGTCGGTTGGCTTTGTAACCATCGACTATGTAAAATATTGATGATGTCGATTGGCTTTATGACCATCGACTATGTGAAATGTTGATTATGTTGATTGGCTTTGTGACCATCAACTATGTGAAAAATGATATTAAGTCGATTGGCTAAATGGTCGTCGACAAATGTGGAATGTTATTAAGTCGATTGGCTAAGTGACCATCGGCAAGACAAATGATACCGAATATGAGTTGTAATATGTTTTGTATTCATATTTATTTATGAATGTCTAGTTGGGTGATATATATATATAAATGTGAGAATGGACTTATGAAAGAATAGGATATGAGCAAAAGATCATTTGATATATTATGTGTATATTTAAGTATGCTTTAGTATATATTTGGTATACTTGTGGCATAAGATTGGTTTATGTAAGTGAGATGAGTTTATTTGGGAGAGAAATGAATTATCAGGTTATGAACTCGAGTTGAGACATGAGAATGTCTCTGATCCTGGAATTGAAACGGGCATGTAGCTCAAAAAAAATTTAGCTACGAGCAGACACTGGCACTCACCAGGGTGTTCTGATGCTGGATCACGGCTATGTTCCTGGCCGTGTCGTGATGGAAGTTTTTGACCAGTAAACTACACGGCTAAAGACACGCCCATGTAGTCCACTTTCAGTTGTTTTAATTAAATTCTATTAATTAGTTCTTGAGAATTTTTATCTGAAGTATTGTATTAATAATTACTTATTGAGTTGCAAGCTTACTCCTTTACAAAATATATTTTTCAGAACGTAGATAGATAGAACTTATGGTGTGCATCTGTCTGTAAGTTCATGTGGGTCAGAGGCGAGCTTGGTGATAACATTCTCATCCTCATAATCATTTAGGAATTTGTCATTTAGGATAATTTTACAATGGGACATGTGTGTGTATATATATATTATGGTATAGTGTATTGTATGTGTTAAGTGTTTTAATGTATAGCATCAAGAGTATATGTATAAATATATATCTTTGATGAAAATATTTTTTATGCCACGTATTTGATCTATATTATAGCTACATGTATGTGGTAGTTGAGGATGCAACATTAAGTGGTATCAGAGCAGGGATTAGATTCCCTTGGGACATGAGAATGTGATGCATTCATGGCATATCATACATAAATCATGAGTTGAATGCAGTTGATGTATGTTAACCTATGTTAGGATGAGGAAACACCAAGCACCTCGCTCAGGCCCTGAAGAGTCATCTGAGTCTATTTATAGGCAAGGACCTATGCATATTTTAGGTGAACATCAACATGAATATGGACCTGAATAATCACAACCATTATCTCCTCCTCCACAAGTTAATTATTCCCCATATATATAAGATTTTGTTCAATTTATGAGAGAAATAACATAAAAACCAATCAAAAACCCTCTTGATGACAACTATGAAAAGATAAGAAAATAGAGTGCTAAAGTTATTGCTGGGACTACTGATCTGATGGTGGCTGAGGATTGGTTGAGAAATACTGAAAGAGTGCTAAACCGATTTGAGTGTACTGCCGAAAAGAAGGTGAGTTATGTAGTCTCACTCTTTGAACAGGGTGCTTTAGATTGGTGGGAAACTATACCATGAAGCAAAAGGGAACCAATGACATTGACTTGGGAAATTTCCTAAAGCAATTTTTAGATAAATACATGCCGGTTGTATACAAAGATAGGAAGAAACTTGAATTCCTTGAATTGAAGCAAAATGACTTAGTTTTGGCTAATTATGAAGTGCAATTTGTAAGATTATCAAAATACACACCTGAAGAGGTAGCCATTGGCAAATTAAAAAGAGACAGATTTGAAAGGGGATTGAACCTAGAAATCAGGAAAAAGATAGCAGTGAAACCTCCAACTTATAGAGGCTTACTAGAAGCAGCACTTCAAGCTGAGGAGACTATATTAGAAAGAAAAATATTGGAGGATCAAGAAAAGGAAAATACAACAACCAAAGTGAATGAATATTTTTCTTTTAAAGTATGGGATCTCGACAAAGTGGAATAAAGAAATATGAAGTGAGTCAGGTCAGTTCACCAAAAGAAAGGTCAACAACTAAAAGATTTAAACAATAAGATGATAGAGACAGTGTTGATAAAAGTAAATTTGTGAGTGATACAATAGTTTTAATGTGCAAAGAATGTGGAAAATTGCAGAAGGGATACTGTTGGAGAATTAAACTGAAAGTGTGTTACCATTGTAGATAACCTGGATATTTTATCATAGATTGTCCAGTAAAAAAATAATAAA
Organism: Macaranga tanarius; assembly: GCA_949673435.1. Lineage (NCBI taxonomy): Eukaryota > Viridiplantae > Streptophyta > Magnoliopsida > Malpighiales > Euphorbiaceae > Macaranga > Macaranga tanarius. Next base: position 9,418 of record CATIWO010038537.1, read on the forward strand.
AAATCTCAAATGGTAGGACAAAATAATGTTGGGAGAAGTGTACCACAAATTAGCCAAGAAAGAGGTCGAGGAAATAAAAGAAGTGAGAATACGGATACATTTACTATACTTATTTTTCATACTTTTATGGTGATAAAATTTAGACTCTGAAAATTCACATATTTGTTTATATAGGTATGCAGCCCATATATATATAACTTACTTGAATAACTACGAGAGTGTAGTATGTGTGTGTTTTATGCTTGTTAGAATGATGTGATTGCAAATTTAATAATGAAGTTCTACTTTAAAATAATGAATGACATGATTAATATTATTATGAGAAAAGATTAGGATATAGAACTCCTATATCATTGTGAAGTAAGAATAGTTTAAAGAGAAATTGTATATATTGTTAATTTTATTTGCCATTGTATATCATATGAAATGTTATTGTGTCGATTGGCTAAGTGATCGTCGATAAAATGGAATGATAATTATGTTGATTAACTAAGTGTCCATCAACAAAAGTATTGATATTATATTGATTGGCTAAGTATCCATCGACAATTTGAATAAGCCAAAATATGTTAAGAGTGATATGACTGTGTGAGAATGAGTACCAATTGTTGAGATTAAGATGTAAGTGTATGAACTCTTGCTTTTATGTGAATTATTATGAGATTTTATCTCTTATAGTTGAGATGAATATAGATGTTAATAAAGTATTGAGATGTAAGCTTATGTGGGGTGCATTCAAATGTTATTAATTATATTATATTCATCTATGTATGGACTTGGTAATTTGTGAGCATTTGCAAGAATGTTGCAAGTGCATATGTGGTTATATATTCTCTTGATTATATGAATTGGATGTGTAAATATAGTCATGGACAAATGGAATTGATATACACAGGGTATGTCTTATTTATAATCTAAATTTTGTATAATATGTGTATATTTTTAGTATACTTTCTGTATATAATTAGTTTATGGATTTCAATGAGTAAGTAAATGTAATACTAAATGAAGTAATGGATATATTTCTTTAATTTGAAAATTTTAGATATGTTTTTGAGAGAATTATTGAAAGATATTTCAGTATCGAAAAGCAAACTTGAAATTTAAAGAGATAGATTGATAAAGTGAATAATTATTATTGGAAGCATTAAATTTAGCTTATTAAGGTAAAAGATGATAGTGTGTGGTAACGTGGTAGCTATGGATAATTGAATAATAACTTAGTGAAGATTTGCATGAATAATTAAGAGCTGCTACAATGATACTCAAGACAGAATTACAAGCGGGGTGATAGCAACTGTGAAGGGTACCTTTATTTATTTATTTAGTTGACAAAGACATGTTGTACAACTTACAAAAGACATAGTTCTATATTATGTCAGATAAAATGAATTAAGGGGTGAAAGAAGGTGTTATCTTTTATGCATAATTATTAAGGAAACAAACTAAGGTTGGTCAATATAGATTTGGGAAGCAAAGAAAAACAATTACTATTACTCTTTTGTTTGCATTGTTGATTTAGGAATGAAATTTAATGGGTTATATTAAGGTTTCAAGACCAGAAATAGAATATGTGTGCGACCACTATATTGGATAGTTAAGAAATTATGATCTCATGAAGCCAATATTTCATCTTATGTTTCCAAATTAGCTAATATGATTTAATCATTGGAGATTTGAAGTCAATAAATTTGTAGAAAATTATTATTTATGATTAATAAATATCAAGAGCTTGAGTATATACCTTTTAGAGGGTTTTGAATTGGGACAACAGTGGGGTCTAAAGTCTTCCAATTATTGGCTGACAATGTAGAGAATCATAGAAGAGGTTATTAGGTGAAAATAAAATGTTAAACTCTACTGAGAAATTATGCCGGTCACCGGTACCAAAGAGGAGATAGTGAGAAATAATGTTGAATATTGTGTTTATGTTATTGTATACATTTGGAAATATGATGCATTTGCGCATATGATGTTATAAAGTGTGAAATGGCATGAAGTATTATCATTTGGTATACTGGATGGAGATTCAAGTCGAATAATTGAAACGTATAATGTAGAAATCGAAAGATATCATGAGAGCTTAGGCAATAAGGATAAAGAAGAATTAAGCTCAAGAAGTATTGTTATACAGTGAGTAGTTAATTTTGGGGATGAAAATTTTTGTTTAGGAGGGGAGAAATGTAACACCCGCCTTTTTGAATACCTGTACCATTCTTATATATGACATTTTATACCTCATAGATAGTGTATTTAATTCAAATTTGGAAATGTGTATGAATGGTAGAGAGGGACTAAATTGTAAGAAAATTTGGAATGAAATTGTCACAATAGAAAGTTACGGGTTATTGTGTAATATACCCATTTCATTAAGGAACTAAAGAAATATTATGGTGATATATTACCATAAATATCTAGATTAATATTGTTATTATTATTAGGGTTATTAGGTGATAAATATACATTAATTAGAGGAGACTTTAAGGGGGGTAAATGGGAGTTTTTGATTGGAGGAAGGTGTGCATGTGTGGGAGTAGGAGTGTAGAGAATTGAGAAGAGAAGAAGAAGGAGTCCTTGATTGATTTGTGGAGAGTTTTTATTCTTGTTTAAGCTATCAAACAATTATCTTTGGAAGTTTTATGAGGGTTTTAATTCATTGGAGCATAATTGGTAAGCTTTACTTATGTTTTTAATTAATTGAAGTTGAGTTTTTTGGTGGTAGTAAATTCGGGTATGTTCTCCTCTGTTATTTAGTCCCAAAGTTTTTACCATACCTTTGGCTATAGAGCTTTGAATTGAGCATGCTTAGAGGCTCTGAAAACTTCAGAGATCCTCTATAACTTTTATGTTTTGACCTTTGGATGAATTTATTACTAGAGGGGTCGAACAGGGGTTGACATTTTGATTCTCATGCTGATAGCCCTGTTCTACTCTAAGGGATTCAAAAATCTATAACTAATTCTATATATATCTAATTTGAGTAATTCCAATTATAATTGATAGTAGACTCATATGTGTAAAGTCTATATAAATTTAGGGATCATAGGATATGTCTATAATTGTTAAGAGCATCATGATTCTCATGCATCAAACATGCCAGCAGTAGTAAGTAGGCTAATTTGTGAATTTTCTTATGTGCTGGTTACATGGTGATATCTAGAGTTGTAAACCTCCAAATTGATACACGTTTAATGCTATGAAAACTATAAGGAGTCCTCTACAACTCCTATATTTTGATATTGAGCTGAATTTATCTTTAAGAGATTGTAATAGAGCTCGACACTCACTTTGATTCCCTGTATAGCCAGTTAGTATTTAAAAATTCATAATTAATCCTATACATGTCCAAATTGTATAATTTTAATTGGAAATAAAAAGAGACACATAGCCTTAACTTCTATATTAAAATGAGAGTCAAAGGATTTGTGTACATGATATATGGATATATCAAATTTGAGGTGATAGATTATATAAGTTAAGTTTAAGTGCATATGTGATGTGTTGAATGTTTGTTTGATATATGGATATATGTAGGAGCTACAAAAACAAACAGGTTATGAACTCGGGTTGAGACGTGAGAATGTCTCTGATCCTGGAATTGAAACGGGCATGTAGCTCAGAAAAATTTTGGCTGCGAGCAAACACTGGCGCTCGCCAGCTGGTGCCTGCGAGCAGACACTGGCTCTCGCCAGTTTGGTGGTTTACGAGTAGACACTGGCGCTCACCAGGGTGTTCTGATGCTGGATCACGGCTGTGTTCCCGACCGTGTCGTGATGGAAGTTTTTTATCAATAAACTACACGGGTAGAGACACGCCTGTGTAGTCCACTTTCAGTTGTTTTAATTAAATTCTATTAATTAGTTCTTGAGAAGTTTTATTTGAAGTATTGTATTAATAATTACTTATTGAGTTGCAAGCTCACTCATTTGTAAAATATATTTTTCAGGACATAGATAGATAGAGCTTGTGGTGTGCGTCTGTATGTAATTTCAGGTGAGTCAGAGGCGAGCTTGGTGATGACATTCTCATCCTCATAATCATTTAGCAATTTGTCATTTGGGATAATTTTACAATGGGACATGTGTATATTTATATATTTGGTATAGTGTATTGTATGTGTAAAGTTTTTTAATGTATAGCATCAAGAGTATATGTATAAATACATATCTTTGATGAAAATTTTCTTATACCACGTGTTTGATCTATATTGTAGCCACGTGTATGTAGTAGTTGAGGGTACAACATATTTGACTCTTGTTTAGGAATTAGACTTTTATTTGGCAATAAAATTTTTATCTCCTATATTGAAAGAGTTTCCTATGTTGAAGAAAATTTTTGATCAGGTAGGATACTCTACTCTTCTATAAATAAGACTACACGTATATGCTTTGGGTGTGCTGTAGAGGCATTAGTTGTAGATACACCAAGGGTGCCTTGTGCTTTGTGTGTTCCAAGTAATGAGCTTATATGAGTATATTTGGGGTTCGAGGATTAAGAGTTTATCTCCATACTATTTCTTGTATCTTTGAATTTGATTAGTGAATTTGTTCCTCCTTCGCCTATATACGTAGACTTAAGCCTTTGATTTTGATTAGTAAATGAAAAGTATTTCAAGTTTCATGCCTTTGAAATTTGTATTCCAACCATGATGAGCAAAATAGCTAACATAGCAATCATGAGGCTATGTATTAATATTAATATTAATATTATTATTATTATTATTATTATTATTATTATTCAATCAAAGATAATAAAAAATATAATTAGATTGTTCAGTATTCTTCATCAAACTGAATAAAAGTGTAAGAAATTATTTCATATATGAAAAATAAACTAAAAGTATACAAAAACAAACAAAAAATATACGAAATATAAATCAAAATTAAATATTTAAAGTTCCATGACTGTGAAATTTGTATTCTAGTCACCATGAACAAAACTGCTAATATAGTAGCCATGAAGCTATCTATAATAAAATAAATAATAATAATAATAATGATAATATATTCAATCAAAGATAATGAAAAATATAATGAGATTGTTTAGTATTCTTTATAATGTTGAATAAAAGTATAAGAGATTGTTTCATACACAGAAAATAAACTAAAAATATACAAAAAGTAAAACAAAAATATACAAAAAATAAACCAAAAGTAAATGAAAAATATTCCGAGTTTCATATACGGAAAATGAAATTGTCACTCTCATTGTAATGAATAAAAAAAAGGAATAAATATCAAAAAAAGTACCTTGTGATTTAGCGCTTTTTCACTTTTGGCCTTGTAGTTTTTTTTCATGATACTTCAGTACATTGAGATATCTGTCGTTAGCAAATTTGAGCCAAACTCACTAAAACCGTTAACCGTGATGATGTGGATACTGACGTCGGCATCCGCATCAGCACATATTAGTCCACATCGGCATCCACGTCAGCACATTGGCATCCACATCGGCATCATCATCAACACATCAGCATCAACATCATCAAAGTTAACGGTTTTAGTGAGTTTGGACTAAATTTTTGTTAACGGCAGATATCACAAGGTACTGAAATGTCATGAAAAAAACCACAGTATTAAAAGTGAAAAAGCACTAAACCGCTTGGTACTTTTTTGTACTTATCCCTAAAAAAAATAATAGTCATTCTATTTCTTAAAATATAAATTGTATTATAAGTCAGTTTTTATTAATGACTGTAATAAAGATAGTTTATCAGAAATGTACAATATATGAAAAGTATTTTAAATTGATAAAAACATATAAAATTTTTTTGGATTTTCTCTGAGGTCGATGCAGATTATTTTTTTCAATAAATACTAATAAAATTTTGATCATTGCAGTTGAAAACATTATGAAAGGCTGGAAATGACTTACAAAGAAATGGCAATAAAATAAAAGGAAGTTTGACTTATTGCCGTAATTTAGAATACTTTTGATAGCAACTGTTTTGGTGCCACTAAGGATTGTGATTTGATTTCAATAAAAAAAAATTAATTAATAAAATTTTATTTTTAATAATAAATTATTTTGTAATCATAATAAAATACATTATTTTATAAAAAATGTAATTAAATAATATATTTGTGAGTAAATTAGTTTTATAGTTATATTATTAATAAACTGTACTTTCAATAATGTTAATAAACAATATATTTTAAAAAGTTTAAAATAAAATTGTTAAATTAATTAAGCCAACAAAATAGAATCAAAGCGAGTAAACTTATTTTTGATTCAGAAAAGCTAAATAAAACAAACATTGAGAGAATGAATCTATATACAATCAAATATATAAATAAGTCCTCACAAGAGTAGAATTTACATTATAAAATCAAATATATCATACGTCATCACCTTTTTGTATTGGAAACACATCGTTTCTATCATCATCATCATCCTGATTATCATCTATATATATTGAACAACTTGAATTCGACATCCCACTTCGCATCTTTATAATTGAAGCTAAGGTTCATATAGCACTTCATCTCAAGAAATAGATTCAAATTATCTAATAGCTTATGAAACACATTGCAGTTGTTGTAATATCCTGCTCTACAAGTTAATTGTCTAATAATAGTTAATAGGATTAGAAAATAAGTTTGAGGACCTATTAGGTTATTAGGGAGTACTAGAGGGACTAAATGGTTATTTGTTTTTAAAAAAAAAAGAAAAAAAGCACTGTAGCATCTCCTCTTTCCCACGTTTACTTTTTGTTTTTATGGCTTCTATTAATTTTTCTTTCTTTCTTTCTTTTTTTCTTTTCTTTCTTCTTCCTTCACTACTCAAGCTTCTCTTTGTAAAACAACTTCAAATTCTTCTAAGCATTTCATCCCCAAAGTCAGGCTTGTGTTGAATTCAAACAATTTTTTAGGTAAGTAAAATTTATTGATTTAACTTCTAAACTTTTGGTTTTTGTTAGAATTGTATGTTTTGATAATTTGATTAGTTTAGAACCCTCTATAAGTGTATTTCTCCTTAGGATGTTGTGTTGGTGGTGAATTATGATCAAAATGTGTAAAAATGGAGTTTTTGGTTACTGCAGTTTGTCTATATGCTAATCAGGCGATACCTTAATGCTGAGGAGGCACTTTAGTGCACTGAGGCGGCGCCTAAGCACTAAGGAGGCACCTTAGTGAGCTGAGGCGGTACCTCAGTGCTGAGGACGCACCTCAGTGTACTAAGGCGGCACCTCAGTCCACTGAAGAGGCGTCTCAGTGGCCTTCTAACGCCCCTAGACCTTTTCAAAAGCTTTTTCGGACCATTTTTAGGGCTGTAAACCATACCAACCTACCATATATCAACTAGGTTAAGTCGAATTTAGATAAAAAGCTCATAATATTATGTTTTGCTTCTTAAATGTTAGTAGCAGTGTTAGTCGTAGTTATAGAACATAGAATAGAGCCAGCTAACTAATTCTTTGGTTCAGCGAGATCAGGTGAGTGGTTAAGTATATAACTCTAGTTATGAAATTATATATATATATATATATATATATATATATTAATTGATATATAAAGTATTTTTCTATGATATAACTGATATTTCCTTACAAATAGTTTTTATCAAATATTTTAATTACTATTGATGTTTTATAAATTAATTAGTCTATGTAGCAGAAATTGGGAGCATATAGCAATATATTGTTACTGATATAGCTAAAGCAATTTAAAGTAAGAATGTGTTTGTTATTACTATTTTATGCAATGATTATTCTCAGCAGTATATTGATAATATTATCAACTAAAGATTCAGCCATTATGATTTATTAGTAGTTTGATAAATGTGAATGTTTTGATTTTAAAAAAAAACCTATACACTTATGATATGTTTCCTTTAGATTACACTATGATGACTGGTGTATTGTCTCAGCATTATATATAAATATACTGGGGCTACTCAGCATCATCATGTGCCCAATGTGTTAGCAATTTATTATAGTCTTTTGGTTGTACATTTAATGAGTATGTAGGTTTAAAATCATTATGAATGTTCTTTCTGTTTTATAGCAATAGTATGGCTACATTGATACAATATTTCAGTTACCAGTAAGTTAGCTTATTATTAAATCATAAGTATTATTTTAGCGGCTTTATAATTTTTATCAAAGTAGTTTTTATATATATTTATGTAGCTATTACAGAAAACAGCTAATGTTCCCACTTTATTTTATTATAACCACTCACTGAGTATTTTTGTACTCACCCCTTTTATTTAAAATTTTATTGATCCTTTGGAGTAGCAACAGCATACTATAGGACTTCGCTTTACTTATCTCATTTCGGTGTCTAGTGGAGGTTGAGCCAATCATCTTCGTATTTTATCTTTGATCATGTTTAAGAGAACTTTAGTTATGGTTGATAGATTTGTTTTTGTTAATTGAAGTTACTTTAAGAAGATTTTGATATGTAATAATATAATAGCATTTTTAGTTGGTTTAAATACCAAAGTTGATGGTTATATAAGTATGCACATTATTCTATTCCTAGCATTAGCATTAGCCAGCTATCAGCCAGTCACGCCTCCTCCATAGCTAGTGGAGTGGGTGTGATAGTCGTAACACTACAAAACAAAAATTAAAAAAATTAAAAATCCAAAAAAGTGCAAATTATAATAGAGTTAGAATCAATCAATTACCTGAACAAAAATGGTGTTATCGGTGTAGGCATGGGGATTTATACAACGAGTTGTCCTTGGACCATAGATGTTATAAGTAAAAGCCACATGCATTTTTCTTCCATGTCATAACCTATAGTCTAATTTTTAACTGAAGTAATGCTCAATACCAATCCCATAACATCATCCTAAATGTCAATATTATCCAAAAGTAAAATAGTAAATTACTAATATTTCAATGAAAATAAAATAAAATAAATTGTATCCTTGGCGCATATGATGAAGATGAGTGTGAAGCTTGTTCCTTACCCTTCTTGTTTCAACTTAGTCCTCCTTGATGGAAATCTTAACATCTTCAACTTAGTCATCCTTCTCATTTTCAGCTCCCTTAGAGATTCAACTTGAGATTTTACTTCCTTTCCACTCTTCAATATGATAGCTTTTTACCTTCTTAGGGTTAGTCTCTATAGTGCTCGGAAGATTGCCTTGAATGCCTGTTCTTATGACATTAATAAGTTATCCCTATTGAACTTTGATGTTATGAATCAAAGAGATATAGTTCTTTGTAATTTGATCGAACTTAGCCTCTATCCTCTTTTAATACTCATTGTGACTCGAAAGTTTATTAGTGATGGCATCCAAGAACTTATCTAATTTATTCTCCATTGAAGCCATTCTAACTTATTGAGGTTGTTGAAATCGTGAATGCCCTTATTGTCTCACCATATTATTATTGTTGCATAAGTTTGGTACAACCACATTATTATTGTTACTCCAAAATAAATTTGAGTGATTTCGCCACCTTTTATTTTATATGTTGGAGCAGGGATTATTGGGCTACCTTTTTTAGAATTGGTTCCCTATATAGTTGCCTTTCTCTACATAGTTTTCCCTCATCATGTCTAAATTGCACATTCCATATTCACCACTAGCATATCCCAATAAATTATAAGACTCGCTTATAAATTATGTAAGGACTGAGTTAGCCTTGTGAGTGAGATTTTCAGGTTGCTTGAAAATTATAGTAATTTGTGCTTGAAGGGTTTTCACTATATCAACCTTGAGCTTTTCCACTTGCTTTGGTGGATTGGCATGCTCCGTATGTCATAAACAATTTTCATGTGCTATTCACTCAAAAAAGTTCTACAATCTCATTTACTATCTTTGTCATAAAAAAATCACATGCGTTTGCATCAATGGAATCATTTATAGAGCTTGTCTTCATTATAAAAGGTCCTAATGAGCACATCCTTATGTAAACCATAATATGGGCAGCTTTGTTGTAACTCCATAAATCTCTCCCATGTTTTATTTAAATATTCATATATTACTGAAATGAAGTGAGTTCCTTGACAACCTTAGCCATCTTCGATGGTGGAAAGAACCCAATTCGTGAAAGAACCTAAATTTTAAGATTTCAGCCACGCCGTAGCTTTATCCTTCAAAGTAAAAGGAAACAGCCTCAACCAAAGTTCATCATTAGAAACTTCATTGTACTTGAATGTGTTGTAAATCTTTAAAAAAAATTTCAATGTGGTCATTTAAATCCTTAATTGCCAAGCTACATCATTGGACACTAGACTGCATCATTTGTAGCAAATCCATCTTGATCTCAAATTATTGGTGTTAATAGTCGGCCTAGCTATACTTTATTGTATCCCTCCTAAACGTGGCACAAATGTGTCCAATAGGATTTTTTGTTAGCTTTGTCATTTCGCCATCATGTTTGATTCTTCCTTAGAACACTTTCAATCCTCTTTCTAAAACTTCGTTAGGTCCAGAATGTATTAGAGTGGTTCAATTCCTAATCTTCAAGTATTATGCATACACCAAAAAATAACTCTTACAAAAAATAAAAAACAAAAAATTAAAATAAAAATGATATAATTTGGTGTCTTAATCCAAAAGAAATATAATCAATTATGATGTTAGATCAAATAATCTCCGACAATGGCACCAAAAACTTATTATGTACAATCCGCAAGTGCACAGAATCACACAAGTAGTATAATAAAGATCATTCCCTTAGAGACTATCAATCTATCCAACTATTAATCCTATCTCTAATTGTTTAAGGTTTCGAATTCAAGTTGTTATTAACTAATCTAAAATTAACATAAAGAAACAAAGATAAACAAAATTAAATTAGAAAATAAGATTGCAAACTATTAATAATCACACTCGCTAAGAACCAAATTACCTTACAATCACTTAGTATCCCTATATAATAAATTCATTAACAATGCATATCCCAAGTTTTCCTAAAATATCAATTAATCTTTCTTAAGAATTAATCAGTTAAATTCATAACTATCAATTAAAGTTATAAGATTTCAATTCTCATTGGAAATCCAAATACCTAAATATCAAAGTTATGAATTGTTAATCTCAACTTCAGTGGGAATTCACTCACTTATATTATCTCTAATAACAAGCAAAATGAATTTATATTTATGGTTCAAGTAGAATTATAATTTCTCAATTTATAATCCTAATTAAAATCATGCTATTAGTGATTAATCAATAAAAAACATGAGACACTTTAAATATAATATGCAAAAACCAATAAATTCATTAAATGGAAATAATTGGATCATTATGTTCGATGTAATAACTTGAATTTTATTAGTATTATTATTTTTTTTTTCTTGTTATTATAAATATTATTATTATTATTATTATTATTATTATTATTATTATTATTATTATTATTATTATTATTATTGTTATTATTATCATTGTTATTCTTGTTATTAATGTTGTTGTTGTTAATATATATTATTCTTGTTATTAATGTTGTTGTTGTTAATATATATATATATTATCAGGTTGGGTATTAACTCATTTAATTGCTAGAAATTATATATATAGTTTTGAGAGTTAACCCATTTAATTGATGGAACTTTTTATAAGAATTAAAGAGGAATGACTAAGTTGATTTTTTGCCATAAATGTGGGTACTAGAGTGGTAATTCACCAGCCTCTTTATCTATATATAGACCAGCTGCAGAATTTTAGATCAGTCCCTGATCTTTTCTGCACTTTACACTGTAGCACTTGTCACCTTTTTCTTCTCCGTTCACCGGCCAATTAACATCTGATCAGCACCAAATTTGAACCACAACTACTTCTTGACATTCTCTACACACTTGTAGTTTTTGTTTCATCTGAAACAGTCCAAATTATTACCGGTAAGCCTCTGAAATTTCAATCACATACTTTCAGTGTCAGATCTCCTTTTCCGGTGACTACCGACGATGATCACCATCACTAGTGTACTCACCTTATCTTCAGGAGTCGAAAGAGACTAGCCACATATTTGATCTATATTGCTTCGACTTTCGTTAGAGTTTGAACGGTAAACTCCTATTTTTGCTCTGATCTCCCACTTTGATTGATGTTTTATTTATTTGGTAGTATATTTGAACTCAGTGGGTTGTTGTGAATGTGTTGGTATATTTGGTTTGCTTGGATGATGATTTCTAGTGAGAAAATCCGACGAGTCCCACTCGCCGACTGCGAGAATAGTGATCAACCCCGAAAATTTGTGTTTTTTTTAATAAATAGTAAAAATTATGAAGATTGATTCCCATAATTAGGGTGAAGTCAAATTCCTTTCGGATTGTGAGATAAAATTTCCGGAATGGTTTCGGTGGAAATTATTATATTTTCCTTTAATTCATTTAATTTGCCGAAACTAATTCCCTAGCCTCGAATCTCAAAAATTAAGAGTTTGTAAGTCAATTTTGATAAGTCTTTAATTTTTAGTAATTTTCTAGAATTGTAGAGAATTATTAGGAATTTAATTGGTATTTATATATTAAATGCATATTTGCTATTCTATAGAGTTCAGGAGCTGGAGCCGCGAATCCTAGGCAGACGAGGACACATCGGCCAGCGCGCTCTACCTGTGAGTTAATATTATGAAATGTTTTTATTGGATTTGCTTGCATGGTTTTACTAATTAAATTGGATAAAATGAGATTTAATGATATGATATTTATTTATTTATTAATTTTCTTATTGCGACGATGAAAATATTTCTATTGGACATTTTGAATAGTATGCATGATTTTTATAAGCACAATGATTAAATAATTAGTTTCTAATATTATTTTATAAATGTTTTTAGATTTAGTATATTATTATATAAATATTTTAGAAGAACTGGCAGAACGGGCTATCTGGTGGATGTCACCAGGACCGTGTACACATTGGTATTGATCTATGTATAATTATTGGTTTGACTTTATGCCCCGGTCGAGCTGTGCTCTCTAGGCAGATATTATGTTATTTTGAGATGTGAGTCCTAGTCGAGCGATGCTCTCTGGGACAGATTATGACTATTTACTGGTTGGACCCTGATTAAGCTTGCTTTCTAGGTGCCAGTAAATATTGGATTAAGGGACAGACTGTGTTTGGACCCTGGTCGATCTTGCTCTCTAGGACCGACAATCATTTGAATTTAAGAGAGCCAAAAGGATATTGGTTTGACTTTATGCCCCGGTCGAGCTGTGCTCTCTAGGCAGATATTATGTTATTTTGAGATGTGAGTCCTAGTCGAGCGATGCTCTCTGGGATAGATTATGACTATTTACTGGTTGGACCCTGATTAAGCTTGCTTTCTAGGTGCCAGTAAATATTGGATTAAGGGACAGACTGTGTTTGGACCCTGGTCGATCTTGCTCTCTAGGACTGACAATCATTTGAATTTAAGAGAGCCAAAAGGCTGTTAGATTTGAGATTTAGGGTTCTACCACTATTTTTCCCACCAAAAATATTTTATTATATTGTTATCTTATTTTATGAAAAGATTAAAGGATTTCTTAATATTTTGATAAATTATATTTATGGTTCTTGAAATTTAATTTTATGTTTTTAAATTATTTTAACAATTTTAATAATTTTAAATGATTTTAAGAAAAAAGCAACATGTATTTCTTAATATTAATTCACTCAGTGAGGTCTGACTCCTCTCAAATTATGATTTTTCAGAATTTTTTCAGTCAGATATTAATCACTCTCTGCTACGCCGGTCTCATTCTTCCCCGGCCATCTTATGTAGGTTTTATTGATGTTATAGATTAAGTGCTTGTACTCTAGACACCGCAGTAGTATACTGTTATAACTGTCTTCACAAGATTTATAAATTGTGGATTTTATTAAGATTGTAATATGTTATCTGATATTGGGATTTGAATATTGGTTTATGTGATGGATGTTTTATAGTAGTTTTAGAATATTTTTGGGAGTGTATTTTTGTATTACAGGTTTTGAGTTTACTCTAAGTATAGGGGAGACTCTGCCGAAATTTTATTAAAATTTTTTTAAGGCTTACCACGAGTTTTGGAAGCTTATAGTTTTCCCATTCCTTAGTACTGGTCACGTGCCTTGAGTTCGGGTCGCGACAAAGTTGGTATTAGAGGCCTAGGTTTATATGCATCTCTTCTAATTAGTTATGTCTGTCTTTTCTTATAACTATTGTGATGATTAGGTTGAATATTGCCAATTGTTGTCATCATTGGTTTTAGAATTCAGCTCATGTGATATGATATTTTTGTTGTGTCTTGAATTCTTATTGTTAATTCTTTTTTAGAATGAGGCGAACACGAACTGCTCCTGCTGTAAAAGTATCTAACAATGATAATGAGCAATCCTTTCAGGATGAAGCTTATAATCCACCTCCTGCCCTACCTGCTATGAGAAGGGGCAGACTAAGAGCAGCAGCAGCTCAGAGGAAAGCGCAGTAGCAACCAGTAGAGCAAGCAGCTCTAGAGATAGATCTTGCAGCATTTACAACTAGAATGGTATGAATTAATCAAGGCTTAGTTGTACTTAATCAAGCAATGCCCTTAGTACAGAAAATACTCTAGAAGAGAAATCAAAGGATGACAGATGCAGATGCAGCTTTGTTATACTCCAGAATTAGAAGGATTCTATTTGATGGAACTGGAGATACTTTGGACTTTATTAATGCTATAGAAGCAAAAAAAAAGACTGAATATACATATTATAAAAAGATAAAGATGGCGGAGTTATCGGTTCAGGCTGCAACGCAAGACTAGTTTATGCAATCAATCCAGCCATTTATGGCCACTATGACATGGTTAAAGTTTAAGGAGAGATTTTTGAGATATTTTTGCCCACCTTCGATGAGGGACAATTATAGATGGCAATTGTTGCACATTGCTAAAGGAGATAGATCAATTAAAGACTATACCCGGGAGTTCTTTAGGTTGTCCCGCCATGCTGAAGATGTAGTACAAGATGAGATGAGGGTGGTTGAGTTATATATGACTAGGTTAGGTCCTGCATATGTTAGCATAAAGACTAAAGTTCAAAGTTTGGACAGTGTTATAGAAGAGGCTAGACAGATGGAGAGACGACATGTTAAACATGGGACTATACCTGATTTTTATATGAGCAGTAGTAATAGGTCATGAGTAGTCCCAAATTATTCAACAGCTTGTATTTCAGATTGGTAGTTAAGGTCCTCAGGTAGAGAGTAGCTCTCAGTAGCATAGGGGGCAGAGAATACATAAGACTGTGAGGCATAATCGTAGATATAGCAGGCCTGTCAGATTTGGGTCAAGAGCTAGCGGTAGTAGTAGTGGACAGAGTTTTGGTTATGGTAGCACTGGATCTAGGTCGAGTATATGCCCTAACTATGGCAGAGTGCATCAAAGACCATGCCACTTACTACCAGGAGCTTGCTTTAGGTGCGATCAGTATGGACATATTGCCAGATCATGTCCTAATTCTAGTTATCAGCCATCCTATGCTCAAGAATCATCTACTTCAATAGCTCAGTCGATACAACAGGCACCTCCATATTATTAAGCATCAGTATATCCTCAACAGGGAGCTACACAGTTTATGGGCCAATAAGGCCATGGTTTTAGGGGTAGAGTAAGTGGCAGATCGGGAGGTAGAGGTTATGCATAGCCTTCTACTTCACAACAAGGAGGTCGAGGACAAGCTAAAGTTTTCACTCTCACCCCTTAGAATGCTCATGCATCTAATGCAGTGGTAGTAGGTACACCTTATATTTATTATTTAAAAGCTGTAGTATTATTTAATTCAGGTGCATCGCATTCTTTTATCTCTCCTATTTTTGCAACAAAGATGAATTATCGTCAAAATTGACGGTTCTATTATCTATGGCAACTCCACTTAGTGATGAGTTAGAAATAGATATAGTTTTTCCATTATGTCCAGTTTTAGTGGAAGGTTGAGAGTTGATGGAAGACCTAGTCTTATTGGATGTGATTGATTTTGATG
Source organism: Macaranga tanarius (assembly GCA_949673435.1). Taxonomy (NCBI): domain Eukaryota; kingdom Viridiplantae; phylum Streptophyta; class Magnoliopsida; order Malpighiales; family Euphorbiaceae; genus Macaranga; species Macaranga tanarius. The sequence goes on from CATIWO010038537.1 coordinate 25,312, forward strand.
TAATTTTAGGAATAGATTGGCTAGTACAACATTATACCACTGTGGATTGTCATTCTAAGGAAGTAATTTTTAAGATTCCAAATAATATGGAATTTAGGTTCAGACGTGATAAGATTTCAATGCCTCAAAATCTTATCTCCACAATCACAGCTAGGAGAATGCTTAGTAAAGGGTGCCAAGGATATTTGGTGGCTTCCAGAGACACACAAAATGACAAAGATGTAGTAGAGAATGTACCGATAGTGTGTGAGTTTTCAAATGTTTTTTCTGAAGAATTGCTAGGACTACCATCAGAAAGGGAGATAGAGTTCTGTATAGATGTGATGCCTAGTACAGATTTTTTCTCTATGCTACGATATAGGATGGCACCAGTAGAATTGAAAGAACTCAAGGAGCAATTGTAATAAAGGTTTCATTAGACCCAACACATCTCCTTGGGGTGCACCAATATTGTTTGTAAAGAAGAAAGATGGTAGTCTTCAACTTTGTATCGACTATAGATAGTTGAACAAGGTGACTATCAAGAATAAGTATCCTCTACCGAGGATTGATGACTTGTTTGATCAGTTGCAAGGAGCGCAATATTTCTCCAAGATTGACTTAAGATTGGGGTATCATAAATTGAGAATTAAGATTGGAGATATAACTAAAATAGCATTTCAGACTAGATATGGCCACTATGAATTTTTGGTGATGTCTTTTGGATTGACCAATACCCCAGCAGCTTTTATGGATTTGATGAATCGGGTGTTTAGGCTATTCTTGGACCGATTTTTAATAATGTTTATCGATGATATCCTAGTGTACTCTAGAAGTAGCAAAGAGCATGTTATGCACTTGAGGGTGGTACTTCAGACTTTGAGAGAACATTAATTGTATGCTAAGTTCTCAAAATATGAGTTTTGGTTAAATTAAGTGGCATTTTTAGGACATGTGTTGTCTAAGGATGGTATTCAAGTGGATTCAAAGAAGGTAGAAGCCATTACAGAATGGCTAAGACCTACAAATGTCACTGAGGTAAGAAATGTTCTAGGTTTAGCTGGTTATTATAGGAGATCTATAAAGGATTTCTCTAAAATTACAGCGCCTTTAATAAGGTTAACCCAGAAGAATGTTAAGTTTGTGTAGTCATACAGGTATGAGGAGCACTTTCAGTTACTGAATGATGCATTGACATCAGCTCCAGTATTAACTTTACCCTCAGGAATTGAGGGTTATACGGTGTATTATGATGCTTTTTGAGTAGGCTTGGGGTGTGTACTAATGAAAAATTTTAGAGTAGTTGCTTATGCTTTACGTCAGTTAAAGATGCACGAGCAAAATTACCCCACTTATGACCTGGAAATGGTGGCAGTGGTGTTTGCATTTAAACTATAAAGATATTATTTATATTATGGAACTTGTGAAATATACACTAGCCACAAGAGTTTGAAGTACATTTTCCAGCAAAGAGATCTGAATTTAAGGTAGAGAAGATGGACGAAACTCTTGAAAGATTATGATTGTTCTATTCTTTACCATCGGGGCAAAGCTAATGTGGTAGCAGACGCTTTGAGTAAGAAGTCAGCAAGAAGCCTTGCTCACATTAGCTTGGAGAGAAGGCCAATCATCAAAGAGCTACATCAGTTAATTGAATAAGGATTGCAATGGAGGATGGCTAGATCATGTTTGATGGCTCAATTTAGAGTACGATCAGTGTACTTGGATAGGGTCAAGGCAGGTCAGAGAAGGGATCCATAATTGCAAAGGATAATATTGGAGGTCTAACAAGGTCAATCAGGAGATTTTATGGTTGATAATGGTGGTGTATTGCATTTGGGTACTAGGTTGTGTGCGCTAGATGGTGATGATTTGAGGAAGGAGATTATGGAAGAAGCACACTTTTCTACATACAGTATCCATCCAGGTTCTACCAAAATGTACCATGATTTAAAAAGTACTTATTGGTGGAATAGGATGAAAAAAGACATTATGGAGTTTGTATCCAAGTGTCTCACATGCCAGCAGGTGAAGCGTCAACATCAAAGACCATTCGAGTTGCTACAATAGCTCCCTATTCTTGAATGGAAATGAGATATGATTACAATAAATTTTGTTTCTAGATTGCCATATACAATAAGTGGTTATGATGTCATTTAGGTGATAGTTAAAAAGATTAACCAAATCAGCTCATTTTTTACCGATAAAGAAGACTTATACAATAGACAAGTTAGCTCGGTTATATATTAATCGAATTATTTATCTTCACAGCGTGTCAGAAAGTATAGTGTCAGACAGAAAAGCTACAGTTACTTCAGTTTTCTGGCAAGAGTTACATAAAGTAATGGGTATAAGACTCGACTTCAACACAACTTTTCTTCCTCAAACAGATGGCCAGTTAGAAAGTACCATTTAGACATGGGAGGATAAGCTGAGAATGTATGTTATGGACTTTGAAGGATAATGGGACCTACATTTTCCATTGATAGAGGTTGCCTATAATAACAGCTACCATGCTAGCATTAAAATGGCTTCATATAAGGCATTATATGGTAGGAAGTGTAGATCTCCTCTATGTTGGGAAGTAGGTGAAAGACAGATAACAAGTCCAGAACTGGTGCAGGTAACTTCAGAAAAGGTTCCTCTAATCCAAAAGAGGTTGAGGATAGCTTTTAGTCGATAGAAAAGCTATGCAGATCCTAAGAGAAAAGATGTGTCATTTTCTGTTGGAGATTTAGTATTTTTGAAGTGTCACCAATTAAAGGGGTAATGAGATTTGGCAGGAAGGGTAAGTTAGCTCCGAGATATATTAGACCTTTAAAAATTCGGTCTAAGGTTGGTAAGGTAGCTTATCGATTGGTGTTGCCACCTGAATTATCAAGGATTCACCCAGTTTTTCATGTCTCTATGTTGAGGAAGTATATTTCTTATCCTTCTCATATTCTTCAACCTCAAGCAGTGGAGCTTAGTGAAGATTTGACTTATGAGGAGTATCCTATAGAAATAGTGGATCGTTAAGTTCGTCAGCTTCATACGAAAGAAATTCCTATGGTAAAGGTGCTATGGAGCAACCATACCGTAGAAAATTGTACTTGGGAGACCGAGGCGGATATGCAGAGTCGATGCCCGTATTTATTTTAGTATTAATGTGAAATTTGATGATGAATTTCTTTAAGGGAGAAAGAATGTAATAACCTGAATTTTTATTATTATTCTTGTTGTTATTAATGTTGTTATTATATATATATATATATATTATATCAGGTTTGGAGTTAACTCATTTAATTGTTAGTACTTATATGTGGTTTTGGAGTTAACTCATTTAATTGTTAGTAATTATATGCGGTTTTAGAATTAACTCATTTAAGTGTTAATAATTATATGCAGTTTTAGAGTTAACTCATTTAAGTGCCAATAATTATATGCAGTTTTAGAGTTAAACCATTTAATTATTGGGATCTTTTTGTAAGAAATAAAGAGAGAGGATTGAAGTGAAATTTAGTAAAAAACACGGGTATCCATCTGGTAATTTGCCATCTCATTGTCTATTTAGAGACCAGATGCAGAATTTCGGATAGGTCCCTGAACTCCTCTGAATTTGTCACTGTAGCACCTGAATTTTTTCCCTCTCCGTTTACCGATCAAATCACCTCCGATCATCACAAAAATTTAACCACAGACACTTTTCAACATCCTCTTCATGTTGGTAGTCTTAGATTTGTCTCATATAGTCTAGATTTTTGACGGCAAGCCTCCAAAATTTCAGCAGCTTACTTCCGATGGTGAATTTCTTTTTCTGGTGACTTTCAGACAAATCCACCAATACCAGTGAGCTCTTCTCATTGTCAGGAGTCCATAAACACTAACTTTATATTTGGGTGTTGTCGTTTTAGGCTCGTCAAAATTTTAATCCGTAATTTTCTATTTTAATCTGATCTAATAGTTTAACCATTAGATATTGTATTTGATGGTATATTTGAACTTAGGAGGTTGTTGGGAATGTGCTGGTATATTTGGATGGTATAAAATACATTTTTCGGTGAGAAATCCGGCAAGTTCTAACCAAATTCCGACAAGAAATAGTGACCAGCCCAGAAAATTATGATTTTATTTTTATTAAATATTATTAATTATGAGGATTAATTGTTATAACTAGAGCTAGGTCTGATTCCTTACAGATTTTTAATTAAAAATCCCAGAAGTGTTTCGGTAGAAATTACACTATTACCATTTAAATAGTTTTGACTCATCAGAATAAATCCTTTAGCTTTAAATGTTATTTTAAGGTGTTTTTAAGTTAGTTCTAATGATTTATTAATTTTAATAAGTTTTCTGAAATTTTTGAAAATTATTATGAATTTATTTGTTATATATGTAAGCATATTTTAAATAAATATTATTATTATTTATAGAGAATATCGAAGTAGGAGCCGTAGCATTTGGACAGCTGAGGATACATTGGCCAACACGCTCCACCTATGAGTTAATGTTATAAATTATTTGTTGAGAAAATTTATATAATTATTATTAATGGAATTTCTATTATATGCATGAGTTAGGCAAATAATATGATTTTAACTATTTTATTATCGTCGAGACTTCGAGAGAACATTTAAATTTCATTTATGTTATTTATGATTTTCATGATATAAATATGTTTTGGAGAAAATGGTAGAACATGCTACTTGGTGGACGTCATCAGGACTATGTGCGCACTGGTAAAAAAAATATGGATATGTTATGTTTTGGTTTAGGTTCGGTGGAGCTTGATCTCTTGAGCAGTGTTGTGTATTTGGCTTGGTGGAGCTTGATCTCTCGGGCAGTGTTATGTATTAGGCTCGGCGGAGCTTGATCTCTCGGGCAGTGTTATGTATTTGGCTCGGCGGAGCTTGATCTCTCGGCCAGTATATGGATTGGGCTCGGTGGAGCTTGTTCTCTCGGGTCAGAGTTGTGATGTAACTCGGTTGAGCTTGTTTTCTAGGGACATTAATAGTGGATTTGAGGTTTAGGGTTCTACCATGATTTTCTCTAAAGATTTTTAGTTTATATGATTTTTGAACGGAAAATTTTGTGTAAAGAGATTTATGGATTTTGAAAATATATCATATAGAAAAATAATTTATTTATTTATTTTATTTTCAACATAGGAATTCAAATATTTATTCTTTTAATGGATTTAATGATTTTAAACAAGAACTTCAAAATGAACATGCATTTTATAATATTAATTCATTCAGCGAGGTCTGACTCCCCTCAAATTATTTTTCAGAATTTCTTCAGTCAGATACTAGATAGTCTCTCATACACCGGTCTTATTCTTCTCCGTCTATCTTATGTAGATTTTTATAATATTACATGATATGTATTTGTAATCTAGATACCGCAGTAGTATACTATTATAACTGTTATTACAAGATTTGTAAATTGTGGATTTTATTTGGATTGTATTATGGTATGTAATATTGCGATTTAAATGCTGGTTTGTGTGATAGATGGTTTATAGTAATTGGAGTAGTGATGGGTGAATATTTTGGAAGTGTATCTTTGCTTTTTAGGTTTTGAGTTTAGTCTTTTTTAGGAGAAACTCTGTCAAAATTTTGTTAAAAGTTTCTATTAAGGCTTACTACGGGTTTTGGAAGTATATAGGATTCCCATTCCCTAATGCCGGTCACGTACCTTGGGTTCGGATCGTGACAAAAAGCTTCATGTAATCTATTATGCTAGTAGAACATTAGCGCATGCTCAACTCAATTATACAACTACGGAAAAGGAGATGTTAGTGATGTGGGTCAAATTAAATTACCCTAGTCTCTAAGACTAAGTATAGAGTAAGTAGGGTGTCGAACACTCGGGAATTTGGAGCAATTTTGTATTAACCGGATAGATACTTAGATGGATAGGCAAATGATATATAAGAAGATATTAATTTGTTCTAACTATT
>CATIWO010038554.1:0-15369 GCA_949673435.1 Macaranga tanarius
AAATAAAATTAATAGAAGCAAAATTATACTCAGTAATGAAAATGGAAATATTCATTAATAAAATTGAATAACTAATGAACATGAGTATTGACAATGATGAACCTACGTTATTTAAGAAATGAACATACATGAATTGACTAAAGAACCTGTGGATTTAAAAAATGCTGAAACAGAAATATAATAACCTAAGTATTAAATCTGATGAACCTATACTTGATAACTAATGAACCTTTGAGTTTAAACTAATGAACCTTTGAGTTTAAACTGATGAACCTTTGAGTTTACAGTAATGAACATGTAGTGTATAACCAAACAAACAAATAAAATTAATAGAAGCAAAATTATACTCAGTAATGAAAATAGAAACATTCATTAATAAAATTGAATAACTAATGAACATGAGCATTGACAATGATGAACCTACGTTATTTAAGAAATAAACATATATGAATTGACTAATGAACCTGTGGATTTTAAAAATGCTGAAACAGAAATATAATAACCTGAGTATTAAATACGATGAACCTATACTTGATAACTAATGAACCTTTGAGTTTAAACTAATGAACCTTTGAGTTTACAGTAATGAACATGTGGTTTATAACCAAACAAACAAATAAAATTAATAGAAGAAAAATTATACTCAGTAATGAAAATTGAAACATTCATTAATAACTAAAAACATATTCATTTCTATCTAATTTGTTTAATTTTTCTATGTAATAAACCTACTGGTGAATTTTTATTAACCTACATGTAAAGATCAATGAAACAGAAACATAGAAACTATAGTATTTGAAACTAATAAATCTATAGTTGATAACAAAAAAGATGTTCGTCACAGAATCAAACATCATAGAGATTTACTAAAATCCTTAACCCTAAATTTTTTTAAAAGTGCAGAAATTTTCATGAATCTATAGTGTTTATTTAATGAATCTACATTTTTTGACTAATTAACCAATGCATTTAAAAGTGCTTAAAATAGAAACATTGATTAATAACAAAAATTCTATTCATCATACTTAATAGATCAAATTATTGAAATAGAATCGGATAAATTGATTATTGAAAATATCACAGATACAAATTAGATTTTTTACTTACAGTAGGTAAAGAGAGAGAGAAAGTCGAAATAGAGAACTTGGAAGTGCCAATGATGGACTGGAAGCTGAAACAACGAAGAGCTTGCGAGAGATTGAAGGAGAGAGTAAACGCCGTTAATTTAATATTGAAAAAAATAAGCGGGCTTTTATATTATGTCGCACACATGTGTTATGGATCCCCGGTTCATATTGCAATATGGACAGGGGTCCATGATATAACAATCTATTATTAACCGATACTCACCCCTATAATGTGGCCTGTAGAGCCCTATTCGGAGTAGCATGTTAGTTCATGGTCTACTTTGGACCAATATTGCTTGGCTTGGCCATCACTATTATAATAATTTCAAAAAGAAAAGTGAAAATTGTAATTTGAAATTGTTATTAAGTTCTGAGAGGAGGTAAAAACTAATTAAAATTTTGCTTAAATAGATGGCGTAAAAAGTAAATTATTAAATAATCTATACTAATAGAAATTTGCTTGACTCCAAAATTTTGAGAGAGTTAAGAAAATCAATCATTATTTTAAAAATGCAAAATTAATTTTAACTAATACATATATATGCAATTTTTAATTAATTATTTGATATGCAATACCATTCTAATAACAAATTATTGGATTTGATTCTAATAAGAAAAATTCATATAATGAATTATTTTATATATGATTTGATTGTAATAAAAAATAATAAAATAAATATGATCAGTTATTAATTATAAACGTTAAAATTAAACTTTCAATTATTTAATATGCAATTAAAATCTAAAAAGAAAAATAATTCATATCAAATATACGCCAAAGATCATAACATTTTTAACTTTTGCAAAATTAAATCAAACTTTAAAATTTAGCAAAACTAATCCAATTTGATAAATTATTTGCAATTTTAGTACAATTATAATTTGGTCAAAATAATATATATATATATATATATTGTGGACACATAGTTTAGCTGGCCCGACAAGAAAAGCCCAATGATGAAAAATGACAAGTAAGCCCAACTTGCCAAGAAATCTGGTTCAGGCCCATTTGTGAGGAACCCAAAAACATAGCCCAATGGACCAAGCCCAATGAACTGAGCCCAACAAATTAAGCCCATGAGGCCTATAGGTGCAAGGGCGCGTACCTCCCCACGCGGAGGCGCCGCCCAGCCGTCGGAGGTGCCGCCCATTCAATGTGGCCCGCGCCCTCCCTCTGCGGAGGCGTGCGCCTCTGTAGAAGACAGCACATTACTGTCTTCAACCTCCGCCTGGCACCGAATGACACACTTTGAAAAGAAAAAGAAATTGTGAGTGGGGAGTCAAGAGTTAGTTGAGTGATTTGGGGGAAGAAAATGGAGGGAAATGAGGAGATAAGAGGGGGAAGAGGCTTATGAAGTAGGGGGAGATAGAAAAACAAAAAAAAAATAGAGAAGAAGAAAAAAAATGACAGAAACAAAAACTTAAAATATAAGAACAAAGGGGCCTGAATTCGGATTCTGGCAGCAAGAGACGGAAGTTCCAGAGTCGATTATGAGGGCCAAAATATTTTCTAAACAAGCGTCACAGTAAATTCTTTGTCTCTTTAACTTTGAGTTTAATTTTATTTTCTTATTTTTAATCCTTCATTCTTGTTGTTATAACATATAATTTTGATTTCTTTAGTGACTTAGGTCGTTTGCTGTCATTGTCTACAGTTTTATGCAAAGTCAATTAGTCATTTAGTCATAAAAAATGTGAGAAAATTAGTTTCTGACCGGACAGACCAGAGAGTGCCGCCCTCCCACTCGGAGCCGCCGCCTTCTCACTCGGAGGCACCGCCCTCCCACTCGGAGGCATCGCCTCCCCTCGCGGATATGCCCGTCTCCATGAAATAAGACCCCTGCCTTTGAGAAAACGGACCACAATTCAAATTTCTGACCGTTAAGGGGGGAGGCGCCGCCGTCCCCTGCGAAGGCACTACCGTTCCTTTTGGAGGCGCCACCGACCCTCCTTAGAGGCGCGCGCCTCCGAGGACCAGAGACGCATTTCCTCTGCATCTCAGATTACACAAATCCCCTTATTTTATGATTTTATTTTATAGTTTGTTTGTTTATTTACTTATTCCATGTTTTTCGGCTTTATTTGTGCATTTATTTTATATTTGGTAATTATTTCTAGATAGTTTGCTTGGTGCAATGTTCATTATGTGTTTTTTTGGTAATTTTATTTAGCATGCCTAATTCGAGTATTAATTAAATAATTGTTTGTCAATTTAATTAGATTATTGGATATTGTGAAATATTTTTAATTAATTTTTAGATTTAATTTTATTGTAATTAATTAAATTAGAATTTGATTATTGATTATCTTTATTTTTTGTGGACTAACTTTGTTATATTTTTATAGGTTATTTTATTTTTAGAAGATTTAACTTTAATTTGTGTTGCAGGCTTAGATATTAAATAGTCTATGGGCTAGTCTTGTTATTTATTTAAGTTATGATTTATCTTTATCTGCATGTGAAATGGGTTATAATTCATTTCTCCTCCCCCTATTTCTTTGTGTGCGCTTTTAATTATCCTCGTTAAATTATTTTATTTAGAATGGATGTGTATGTGAATGTATGGATGTAATAATTCAAGGACCCAATCGCATGAAAATGGACTAATAAATAAACTTGGACTAAATTGTAAAATTTGAAAATTAATCGGACTAAAACAGCCATTCACATGTAATTAAAGGAATAATTAGATAATCAAAAGTAATAAAATATAAAACACAAACGGAGGGCGATCGCAAGGTCGAGTAGGTCGCTAAAAGCCCATACCCAGTTTTCGGACCCAATCTCTAAGGACGGCTGCTGGGCTTCCTCCGTGGAATTCAGTTGCTGTAAAAATATCCCAGATTTCACTCGGGTAGCGACTCCATACTCCAACCAAAGCCCGTCAAAAGGTCCAAAGTTGTACTCCTAGCAGGCCGTGAGCCCGCACAGTGCCGTAGTCGTCGGACACTTGGGCACGGGCTGGACCCCGCCGCCTACAGTGGCGACTCCACTGGGGATAGAGAAAACTGATTCCAGTGTTTTATGTTTTATTACTTTTAATAATTTAATTATTCCTTATGCATTTGCATTCACTACACCATTCACATACTATGCACACAGTCCCTACTAAACCGATAATAGTTGTTACTTTACTACCTGTGTTTCATTCAAACCTGGTGGTGGAGTATATAGCTATTGTCACTCACAGTGCAGTATGGATAAATACGTCGTTTGGACCCTTGAGTGGGGAGACAGAAAAAAAGTATATAAAAGACTGTGGGAACCTTCAACTTTACCTAAGACTCAGCCCATGTAGTGCCTAGCAACTACCCTTAGGTTTTCCCTCTAATGCATGTATTCTGTTGCCATCTAGTAATCTCATTCATAAAACCCAAGCCCAACAATGATGAACTATTTTGGATTGGACTTTTGCCCTTCTACCATGGTATAGACTGGGCTCTGTCCTTCTACCATGGCCCGTTATATTGGACTTTAATTTTATGGAAGAGATATACTACTTGCTTGTTCTATTTTGAGAGCTCATGCATGTACGTCAGTTTTATTATCCCCTGTTGATAATTAAAACTCAGACCAAAAATCTTAGGACAAGTGACTCGCCTCGAAAATGTGTGTGGGAGAAATAAGGTTGGAAGGCTGTTTATTTGAGACCTTACATGTGGTTGTTTATATGTTAGTTCTTTAATTTTATTAAGCCCATGCATATCACGCATACACGTCATGTATATTTCTAATCCCTTATTTTGCTAAAATAGATCCTCTACCCTCTGTTTGGACACGCACTCGCGAAGGTTGACTAACTAAAGCTACACCAGTTAGAATCACTTCGCAGACCGGGACCACACCAATGGCTGATAACTTTGACTTGGAAGAGTGGAAGAGACAGTTGAAAGAGTAGATCACTACTGATGTCAAAAATATTATCCTGGAAGCAATGGGGGAAATGCTTCAGAACAACAAAGGCAAACAGCCAATTGACTTAGATGAGGGTGATACTGCAAATGGAAGACCCAGGGATGGAGATGACGAGTTAGAAGCTGCACTACCTGAGCCTCCTAAATAAAGGTTTCAATCTGCCGTAGATTCTGAATAGCCAGAATGGGCCAAGGAGATGGCAAAAATGAAGTCTCAAATGAAGCTACTGATCAAAGAAAAGGGGTTAGACGCCTCAAGGGACTATAGTGATATGGATTTCAACAACGAAGATCTTTTGCCAAAGAAATTTAAATTTCCCGATATGAAGAAGTACTCAGGTACTGAAGATCCCCATTTGCATCTGAGACAGTACATCACTTATATGAAAACAATTAGGCTAACTACTCCCCAGATTGTGAAGCAGTTCTCAATGTCTCTTGAGGGGGCACCGATCCGCTAGTACTACTCTCTGGACTCATATGTACAAACAGACTGGAAAGAATTATGTACGGTATTTGTGAAACAGTACGATTTGAACTCTCAGATGGAGGTGTCATTGAAGGATCTGTAAAACACTAAGCAGAAATTCAATGAATCTTTTTCTGATTATCTGACCAGGTGGAGGGGTAAGTTGGCACAGATGAGACATCAGCCGGTTGAAGCAGACCAATTGATGATTGCTATTGAGGGATCTGCCACGTCACTAGCCAGAAAGTTGAAAGATCTGGGGATCAGAAATTTTGAAGAACTCTACAAGTTCGGGGTTCAGAAAGAAGTAGATGTGGCTCAGGAGAAGAAGTTCTTCGGAGGAAGAACTGGGGGCAAAGAGGGACCGAGCAGTAACGTCCAAATTAATGCTATCGGGTAACCCCAGAGATTTTCTAACCTTGGAAGACCCCTCTCAAAAGTCCTTGAGAAGCTCATCGAAAACAGACTCCTTCAACCTTTACTACCAAAGACCCCACTTCCAATGCCAACCCGAAACTCTTTTACAGATACCACTAGGTCATTGGTCATGACACCGACCGATGCACTCGCCTTAAATATAAAATCCAAGACCTCATTGATTCTAAAAAGATAGTTGACCCAGAAACCAAAAAGCCAAACACTCAAACAAACCCTCTGCCAAATTATCGACACACCCCACCTCCAAATCAATGAGTCCTGATGATTGGCACTGGCTTGATTGAAGAACAAGTCCTAAACTCCTTCATTGACCTTGAGCCGACCCAATTCACCCAACCTGAAACCACCCATGAGAGGGGATTTTCTATAAACATGATGGATATCTAGTCCTCTGACAATAAAGAAGCCAAAGAGGGGATTGATGTATGGGAAGGTAAGAGACAGTGGGAGGCTGAACAGGTAGCATCAACCGAGCAAAAGAGGGAATAGAAAAAGGAATAATCAGTTGAGAAAGATGAACCCAAAGCTGTGCTTAAAATTGAGAAGAAAGAAGAGCTAAAGAAAGAACTGCCTGAGAAAGTAGTGTCCAGCATCTAGAACTTTTAATGCAATCTAAGATTCACAAGGATTCTATGGTCCAGGTTTTATATGAAAGGAAAGTTGCTGTCAGCATAACTCCCGAACAGTTGGTTGGTTCCTTAACGCAAAAGCCTAAGGGAGCAATCATCTTCACTGATGAGGACCTACCACTAGAAGGGAGAGATCATTACCGGGAACTATTCATCAAGGCCGAGATAAGGGGGAAGATGACATGTTGTGTGATGGTTGAAAATGGGTCGGCCATAAATGTTTGTCCGTTAAAGATACTGCCAAGGCTGGGTTTGTCTGCTGTTGATTTACAGCCTACTGATATGGTGATCAAGGCATATAATGACACCAAAAGATCAGTGGAAGGCACATTCAGAGCTCTAGTTAAGACTGGGCCCATTGAATCTTGGGTCATTCTCCACGTGATCGATATCTCGATCACCTTTGCTATGATGTTGGGAAGGCCTTGGTTCCATCCCCTAGGAGGACTTCCTTCCACCCTCCATCAGAAGATCAAGTTCCCGCGTGAGGGGAAAGTGGTCACTATCGCAGCTGAAACTGAGGCAGCCTTTGCAGCCTTAAAATTGGCGCCTAAGGAAATCCCTCTGAATCCGGGGTTTGAGGTCTGCATGATTTATGAAGACTCCATAGAAGAGAAGGTGATGAACATGATGGAAGCTAAGTTGCAGACCCTAAGGCATGGACTAGGCTATTACGGAGAGAAGGACAGGCCCAACAGTGAGGGAAAATGGACTCTTTGGGAAAGATTTATGCTGGAAGGTAATTACAGTCCCTACGAAGGTGAGCCTAAGCCTCTACTTCTGAATGGGAAGAAAATCCCTGGGTTTGAGATTTTTGTGAACTATCTGGGTAAGAAGGACATGAAGGAACCAGTATTGGAAGAACTAATAGTGGATGAAGAAGTTGTTGCTATTACCGCGAAACTCACTAAGGGCAAGAAAGATGTTATTACTGAAAAGGACTCCAAAGAAAAGGGGATCACTACAGAGGGTGTTGAGGCTACTGCAGGGGACGCGGGTCAAAGCAATAATACCGTTGTGGACTTGGAGACCTTTATCCAGAACTCCTTTGTCGACACCTTTTATGATGATTTTGATGTTTCTCTTGCTGAACTCTTTGAAGTTGATGATTTGTTCCTTTCTAAGGTTAGTGCAATGAAATCTGACTTTGCTTACTTGTGTGATGTCTTACCTAATGGTTATTATTACTATGACGATCATTTTATGCATATATTTGACATTAATTCTGTGCAAACCAAATCGTTTAACATAGGCACAATTGAAAATCCTAAAAACATATTAATTGCTTCTGATATTACCCCTGATGAGAGTGAAAAAATGAAAGAAATTTTAATAAAAAGGCAGAAAGTATTTGCTTGGGCCTATGAGGATATGCTAGGGATAGACCGTGAGATTATGGAGCATGAGATTCCGATATACCCTCATGTCACAACAGTCAAACAGAAGAGGAGAAGGTCGAGACCAGAATGGACACTCCCGATTAAGGAAGAAGTTGAAAAGTAGTGGAAGGTGGGATTCCTTGAAGTGGTTGGCAGCACAAAATGGCTTGCTAATATTGTACCAGTACCGAAGAAAGATGGAAAAGTGAGAATGTATGTTGATTACCGGGACTTGAATAAGGCCTGTCCGAAAGATGACTTGCCCATGCCCCACATTGACACACTAATAGATAGTGCAGCTTCGAGTGCAATTTACTCCTTTATGGATGGATTCTACGGATACAATCAGATCAAGATGGCTGAGGCAGACAAATTGAAAACCTCGTTCATCATAGAATGGGAAACTTATTGCTACCTCGTAATGCCATTTGGGCTAAAAAATGGGCAACATACCAACGGATGGCCACAATGCTACTACATGACATGATCCACAAAGAGATAGAAGTATATATGGATGATATGATGGTTAAGTCTCCAACTAGGGAAGGGCACTTTGAAGCTCTAGATAAGTCCCTGAGCAGGGCCGAAAGGTACAATTTGAGGCTAAATTCGAAGAAGTGTGTGTTTGGGGTTACTTCAGGGAAACTGTTGGGTCATATAGTCAGTAGAAAAGGAATATAAGTCGATCCAGATAAAATAAAAGCCATCAACGAGATGCCAGCTCCCAAAATAGAGAAGGATGTAAGGAGATTCATAGGGCATCTGCAATATATCAGCCGATTCATAGCTAGGTTGACAACCATATGTGATCCGATATTCAAACTACTCCAAAAGAATCAACCAGTAATTTGGGATGACAAATGCCAGCAAGCTTTCGAGACCATCAAGAGGTACCTAATAAAGCCACCCGTGTTATAACCACCAAGGCCGGGGAAGCCGCTGATATTGTACTTAGCCATCGAAAAGGAAGCCGTAGGGGCGATGCTAGCACAGGAAGATGAAAACGGAGTGGAACATGCTGTATACTATTTAAGTAAGAAGTTTCTGTCTTACGAGGTCAATTACAACCTGGTAAAAAAGACGTGTCTGTTAGTCGTATGGGCAACTAAGAAGCTTCGGCACTACTTCCAGTCCTATGGGATCCAAGTAGTATCAAAATATGATCCTCTAAAATATCTCCAACAAACCCCTTCCCTCACAGGAAAGTTGGCCCGATGGTTGGTGTTACTCACAGAATTTGACATTGAGTATCTATCTACGAAAGTGATTAAGGGAAGCGCAGTTGCTGACTTCTTGGCACAGAATCTTATGGAGAACAATCAGGAATGGGAACTGGAATTTCCTAATGAGCATCTGGGAGCCATTGAAGTGCAAGGATGGCGTATGTACTTTGATGGAGCGGTTAATAACAAGGGGGCAAGTGTAGGGGTAAATTTGATCACTCTTGAAGGTGAGATAATTCCCATGACAAAAAGGCTGGAGTTCAAAGTGACCAATAATCAGGCAGAATATGAGGCATGCATATTTGGATTAGAGGCCTTACGAAGTGTGGGAGCAGAAGAGATAACGGTTTACGCGGACTCAATGTTAATGGTGAAATAAGCCTCCAAAGAATGGGAAGTCAAAGAAGATAAAATGAGACTTTATGTGGATTATTTGGCCACTATTACACTTTCATTCAGCTAATGCAGATTTGTACATTTGCATCGAGATGAAAATCAAGTTACGGATACTTTGGCTACATTAGCCTCAATGTAGGAAGGTGGTGTGCAGACCCCAGTTAAGTCCTTGATTTTAGCAAAATCTAAGACACCGTCCTATGAGGAGGTGAAAGTAATGACGATAAGTCTGCAAGAGAAGCCATGGTTTTTTGACTTACAAAGGTACCTTAAAACCAGTCAGTTTCCTGAGGATACAGATAAGAGGGAGAAGGTGTCCTTGAAGATGCTATCTAGACAGTTTATCAGTCATAATAGTATGCTATATAAGAGAATACCGGCCGGGGTGCACTTACGATGTGTGGATAAGGAAGAAGCTCAGAGAATTATGGAAATAGTGCATACAGGTGTTTGTGGGCCCCATATGAACGGAACAGTTTTGGCTAAGAAGATAACTCGACAAGGATACTTTTTGGTTGACCATGGAATCCGATTGTGTAAAGTTCATGAAGAAATGCCATGATTGTCAAGCTTATGGGGATGTTAGTCATCTACCCTCGATGGAACTTCAGGGGTTAACATCTCTGTGGCCTTTTGCAGCTTGGGGGATTGACATAATAGGGGAAATAAGACCGAGTGCATCAAACACACATCGGTATATTGTGGTGGCAGTGGATTACTTCTCCAAGTGGGTTGAGGCAGAGTCATACACTTCAGTCGGATCAAAGTAGATAGCGAGGTTTATAGAAAGAAATATAATCTGCAGGTATGGGTTGCCACATCATGTTGTAACAGATAACAAAGTTCAGTTCCAATCAGAGGCCGCCGCATTTCTCCAGCATTACAAGATAGAGCACCACCGGTCATCTCCTTATCGTCCTCAGGCTAATAGTGCAGTTGAGGCTGTGAATAAAAATATCAAGAGGATCCTGGCTAAAATGGTAGAGAGTTACAGGGACTGGTCCGAGTATTTACAATTTGCATTATAGGGGTATCGGACAACCGCAAGAATGTCTACTGGGGTTACACCTTACTTATTAGTGTATGGATGTGAGGCGGTGCTGCCAGTGAAAGTGGAAATTCAATCTTTGAGGGTTTTGCTAGAAACCAAAATGCCCAAGTATCAGTGGGTGGAAAGCAGGCTAGCACACTTGGCATTGTTAGACGAGAAGAGATCAAAAGCCATGTATCACATACAGCTGTATCATAAGAGAATCGCTAGAGCCTACAATAAGAAAATTAAGCCAGGAAAAATAAAGGAAGGTGATTTGGTATTGAAACACACGAAACCGCTTCTTACTGATTCGAGGGGAAAATTCAAGCCAAACTGAGAAGGACTTTACCTTGTGAAGAGAATATTCTCAAAGGGTGCAGCAATTTTATCTAATCTGGAAAGGAATGAGTTTAGGAGTCCTATCAGCCTAGACAAGCTCAAGAAATATTTTCTGTGAAAATCCTGTTAGGTTGAAAACTTCACAAAGGGGCAACTTAGGCAAAAATTAAGGATCAATAAAAGGAGAGAGAGAGAATAAAATGGTTGGGTGGAAAACTTACAAGGGCAAGCCACCCAACGATAGAAGAAATATCAAAAGAAATTTGTTTGTACAATAGTGCTTAATTTAAATGAAAAGGGTTGCCTTTATTTCTGTTAAATATTGCATTAAATGCTTACTACAATAAATTTAACTAGAAAGAAAATGGATTACATGAGGCAAGCTGAGCCTAATTAAGTTGCTGAAACTAAAGAAAAAATAAATCTAAGTCCTTTGCTTCTTATTGTTCCTCATTTCTTGCATGCTAATCCTATATAGATCCTTTATTTTCTGACTCTTGACGAACTCATCTTGCTCTGTTTGCTATAATTGAATCTAAGCCTTGTAGTGGTCATCAGTGGTAATGTCTCCATCCAGTGAAATCCCTCGCCTAAGCGTACGGCGTGGCCAAGTCGCCGACATGTTATCCATGAAGTTATGGGTAAGGGGGCCAGGTTGGAACCCGTGAGACGGCTCCACGATTAGCTGTTTCTCTCCGTATTGGCAGTAAAAATAGATCGGATAGTAGAATGAGCAGAAATTCAGTCCGGCGAGAGGGACGTAGTGGGTATATATCCTCGTGGTCATGTATTGGATGTTCCACCATGGACACATCCATTGAACCCTGACATCTGAAAAATTGGCCAACCATTCGCTCAGACCTGATGGAAGTTGCTGCAGTGGATGAGTCCGCACTTGCTTCGGTTTGTACTTCATAATATTCTAAGGGGGTGCCAACAGTTTTAATTTCTCATGGAGGCAAATCTGAAAAGGGAGGATATATGAAAAAAAAAAGGAGAAAAAAATGAATGAATGAAAAAAAAGGAAAAAAAAAGAAGGAAAAATGAATAAGAAAAATAATAATAATAAAAAAAGGAATAATAACAATTAATTAATTATCTCAAATAACACAGGGCTCCCAGCAAAGCGATGAATCACAGATAAATTGTCCAAACCAATCAGTGTCTCAGCGAGAATAATAGATATGGGGTTGAGTCCGGACTCAACTTGATCGAGAATATGCATAACCTTGAGGTCACAGTCGCCTGAAGGAGAAACAAGCAAGAACTGAGCATAGAGATAGAAAGTAAGCATCCGAGGCCAATATACTTCTTTTCTCTCAACAACCAGGATGGCCTTCAAGAAGGATTCGAAGATCACCACATTCCCAGAAACGTAAGCAAGAGAGGATGAAGGAGCAATGTTGAATAGACGGGCCATCTGTTGTTGGGTGGCTCTGTCGTCTGTCCTATCAGTCGTTGGTATAGTGATTTATCAGAAAGAATCATCCGGGTAACCCAGAATCACCCTGAATTCTTCAGGCAGGGGGCATATCTCGAAGCTATTGAATCTAAAAATATGGGTTTGCGGATCCCAAAATCGAGCAACAGTGTGTAAGAATGGGTAATTGATCTTGCAGAGGGGAAGGGATTTGAAGACAGAGAGATGGAAAGGAAATAGTTTTTGCCAATCTTCTCCATCCAAACGCTGCAAAATGGGTCGGATCAGCTTCAGATGATGTTCTATCTTGATTTGAGAGGTTTTTTGGATATTTTGGAGGAGGAAAGCGGCTGTGGTGAAGGTAAATGAGTACAGGATGTATTTATAGACTTCAGAGGAAGGTCAAAATCAAAAAAATAGAGTCTCAGGACAACTGAGGTACCGCCTCACCGAACGGGTGCCGCCCTAGAAAATGAAGACGCACGCCTCCGCACCAAGGAAGCACACCCCCGCATCAAAGATGCATGCCTCCATGATGCAAGGACGGTGCCTCCGAGCTCAGAGGCGGCGCCCCTAAGCTTACAGGCGGCGCTCTTAAGCCCCAAAGGCGGCATCTCTTCCTAAAATAGAAAAAAAAAGGGGCGAGAAGAAGGAAAAGGGGTATGGACGGTCATTCAGAGGAAACTGATGTCCAGCATCTAGAACTTTTAATGCAATCTAAGATTCACAGGGATGCTATGGTCTAGGTTTTATATGAAAGGAAAGTTGCTGTCAGCATAACTCCCAAACAGTTGGTTGGTTCCTTGACGCAAAAGCCTAAGGGAGCATTCGTCTTCACTGATGAGGACCTACCACTAGAAGGGAGAGATCATTACCGGGAACTATTCATCAAGGCCGAGATATGGGGGAAGATGACATGCTGTGTGATGGTTGACAATGGGTCGGCCATAAATGTTTGTCCGTTAAAGATACTGCCAAGGCTGGGGTTGTCTGCTGCTAATTTACAGCCTACTGATATGGTGATCAAGGCATATGATGACACCAAAAGATCAGTGGAAGGCACATTCAGAGCTCTAGTCAAGACTGGGCCCATTGAAGCTTGGGTCGTTCTCCACGTGATTGATATCCCGATCTCCTCTGATGTGCTGTTGGGAAGGCCTTGGTTCCATCCCCTAGGAGGACTTCCTTCCACCCTCCATCAGAAGATCAAGTTCCCGCGTGAGGGGAAAGTGGTCACTATCACAGCTGAAACTGAGGCAGCCATCGCAGCCTTAAAACTGGTGCCTAAGGAAATCCCTCTGAATCCAGGGTTTGAGGTCTGCATAATTGATGAAGACTCCATAGAAGAGAAGGTGATGAACATGATGGAAGCTAAGTTGCAGACCCTAAGGCATGGACTAGGCTATTACGGAGAGAAGGATGGGTCCGACAGTGAGGGAAAATGGACTCTTTGGGAAAGATTTATGAGGGAAGGTAATTACAGTCCCTACGAAGTTGAGCCTAAGCCTCTACTTCTGAATGGGAAGAAAATCCCTGGGTTTGAGATTTTTGTGGACTATCTGGGTAAGAAGGACATGAAGGAACCAGTATTGGAAGAACTGATAGTGGATGAAGAAGCTGTTGCTGTTACCGCAAAACTCACTGGGGGCAAGAAAGATGTTGTTACTGAAAAGGACTCCAAAGGAAAGGGGATCGCTACAGAGGGTGTTGAGGCTACTGCAGGGGACGCGGGTCAGAGCAATGATGCCGCTATGGACTTGGAGACCTTCATCCAGAACTCCTTTGTTGACACCTTTTATGATGATTTTGATGTTTCTCTTGCTGAACTCTTTGAAGCTGATGATTTGTTCTTTTCTAAGGTTAATGCAATGAAATCTGACTTTGCTTACTTGTGTGATGTCTTACCTAATGGTTATTATTACTATGACGATCATTTGATGCATATATTTGACATTAATTTTGTGCAAACCGAATCATTTAACTTAGGCACAATTGAAAATCCTAAAAACATATTAATTGCTTCTGATATTACCCCTGATGAGAGTGAAAAAATGAAAGAAATTTTAATAAAAAGGCAGAAAGTATTTGCTTGGGCCTATGAGGATATGCCAGGGATAGACTGTGAGATTGTGGAGAATGAGATTCCGATATACCCTCATGTCACACCAATCAAATAGAAGAGGAGAAGGTCGAGACCAGAATGGACACTCCCGATTAAGAAAGAAGTTGAAATGTAGTGGAAGGTGGGATTCCTTGAAGTGGTTAGTGGCACGAAATGGCTTGCTAATATTGTACCAGTATCGAAGAAAGATGGAAAAGTGAGAATGTATGTTGATTATCGGGACTTGAATAAGGCCTGTCCGAAAGATGACTTTCCCCTGCCCCACATTGACACACTAATAGATAATTTAAATTCGAGTGCAATGTACTATTTCATAGATGGATTCTCCGGATACAATTAGATCAAGATGGCTGAGGCAGACAAATTGAAAACCTCGTTCATCATAGAATGGGAAACTTATTGCTACCTCGTAATGCCATTTGGGCTAAAAAATGTCGGGGCAACATACCAACGGATGGCCACAATGCTACTACATGACATGATCCACAAAGAGATAGAAGTATATATGGATGATATAATGGTTAAGTCTCCAACTAGGGAAGGGCACTTTGAAGCTCTAGATAAGTCCCTGAGTAGGGCCGAAAGGTATAATTTAAGGCTAAATCCGAAGAAGTCTGTTTTTGGGGTTGCTTCAGGGAAACTGTTGGGTCATATAGTCAGTAGAAAAGGAATATAAGTCGATCCAGAAAAAATAAAAGCCATCAACGAGATGCCAGCTCCCAAAATAGAGAAGGATGTAAGGGGATTCATAGGGCATCTGCAATATATCAGTCGATTCATAGCTAGGTTGACAACCATATGTGATCCGATATTCAAACTACTCCAAAAGAATCAACCAGTAATTTGGGATGACAAATGCCAGCAAGCTTTCGAGACCAT
>CATIWO010038556.1:0-14175 GCA_949673435.1 Macaranga tanarius
ATTGAATGTCGATCCTATGATGTGTTTCCGCAGTCTTTGCCTGCCTTTTATCAATTTTGACGGCTACGAAACATGGGAGGCTCTACGCTTTAGTGATTTATGAAGCAAAAAATCTCATGGATTTGTTATTGCTACTACGTCCACTTTTGAAGAGACCGAATACTGCATTTAGCTAAAAAAAAAATGAGATGCCATAAAAGATGGGATTTATTAAGAGGATTAATTTTTCCCACAGACGGCGCCAATTGATGAATCATAACCTCCTCCAGACCTACAAACACAGAACAACACATTAGATGAGCCTAGGATCTCTAATCCGTAGGTTCTCCGATGCTTAAGTCAGAGAAGAGTTTATTCAAGATGATCTATAATGTAAGATATAAGCCTTTATATAGGCATAAGAAGGACATACCTAGTCTTATTTGGATTAGTATCATATGAGTCATAATAGGTAATGATTTAGGACTCCTTTTGATTATTGACCTTATATGTAGACAGAGTCCTCTTAGGACTTAGATTCCATGATACATAGGGATATGACATTCTCATATTTATCAGTTTGAATAATCAGCTTGGCATCTGATTCAATTATAACATCTTTAAAGTTGTAATTAGCCACAAAATGTACGGACAGCTTCTCGAATGGCCATAGCCTCCGCTGTTGCCACTGACGAGCTTTTGATGTTAGCCACTGCAACTTGAACAACAACCCCTTGACTGTCTCTTCCCATAAAAGCTATTCTACCTGTGTGGAGTTGATATTAAAAGCTGCATCACAATTGAACTTGAGTTGTCCTAGCCTTGGTGGTTCCCAGTGCGTCGATGTGGATTCTAGCCCGGGAACTCTAAGGTTGTTATGTTGATGCATTTCCACCACCTCTTGCCATTGCTGTTAAGCTTGGTTCGAGATGTTCACCGGATCACTAGACACTGGAATCATTTATTGATTAGGAATGGGGTCATTTTCTTTCAACCAACATTCGGGTATTATTTAAAGATTACCTCAATATTAAACTAATTTTTTCTAAATTACTTTTTTTAGGGAAATGTTTCTTGTCTCGCGCCGAGACAATCGTGCGAGGGGGTAAATTTCCATTTTGCCCCCTTGTGTAGTAAGAGAAACGAAACTTTTTGGCAGTAAAAAGGTAATTTTACACATAAAATTACCTTTTTACCCCCACAAATAATCTGTCCCTGTAAAATGGGGGGCCAAAATGGTAAATAGGTAACTCGCGCGACATCTCGCGCCGAATTACCTTTCATTACCCCTTTTTTTATAAGTCACACACACATATATAGACTTTATTGCACACAGCAAAATAACATATACAAAATTGTCTATCGAGGTAGAAAACACAAATTACAATTAGCACTGAAAACAATTATGAACAACAACTGAATTACTACAAAATTTCAAAATAATGGAATTGTTAATATAAATAAAAACATCATAAGAGGATATAGGAAATTGTTAGAAGGTTTATGATTTTTGGCTTGCCAAAGAAAATAAACTTCTATTGAGAAAGCCACTCTTCGAACATTATAGAATACTCTTTTTTTGAGTTTTTTTTTACTGAAAAATGAAATTTTTCTTCTTCAACTATAAATTTTTTTGAAGAAAATCATAAATAAATAAAACCTTTTTAAGTAATTATTTGTTTATTTTGTGTACATTTAAATACCTATCATTATTTTAAAATAAATAAATAAAATATGTATTAATTTGCGAATATATCATGTGGATTTACTATTAATGTATCTTTAAATATTGAAAAAAATTATATTTTTTGGTCTTAAATGATGATTTTCATTCATCACATAGAAACTTATAAGAGAGTATAATTAGAACACTAAAAATACTCTCTCCATATATATATTTTTAGAGAGAAAAACTAATACTAAAAAAAATAAAACAATCGAGTATATAATATAGAAAATCTCCCTGGTAAAGATAAGAATAAACTTTCCATGGCCATCTGCATCTTTTGCGTCTCAGATGTACTGAATGAGACAAATCAGAACACAATTTGACTAACTTTTTTAGATATTCATCTCAACATCTGCTTCAATCTACCATTAATTGCTCCAATGGATGGATTAAAGAACTAAAGTGGAAGAAAAACTCCACACTAACAAAAGTAAAACTAAACCAAAAAATTATTTATAAACTATGAAAAATATCCATTAAAATTTGAGTTCTCAACTCAAATCTATGGATATCATAAAATACATATGCAAAAAATAAAAAAATCTAGTGATTTTTAGTAAAAAAATGGCCAAAATCACTAGAAAAAGATCAAAACCAGAAGAGAAAACTGAAGAGGGAGAGGAGAGAGAAGAAAAATATTGAAAAAAAATTCTAAGTCATTGTTTATTTGTTTTGTGCATATTTAAGTAGCTACCATGGTGTCATAGCAAGCAAGTTCACTTTATTAGTTTTCTTTCATTCATTTAGATTTTTTTTTGTTTTTTGTTTTTTTTGGACAGATGTGGATTAGCCACTATGCCCACTTAAGGGCGAACCACAGGAGGTCTGAGAGGGGGAGGGGAGATTTGAACTCTCAATCCGCCACGGGATGTCAAATGCCCTTAGCCACTAGGCTATAAGGGGCAGACAACTTTTCTTTTTGTTGGACTTTAATCCGTTGGCACATTACATGGATATGACCGTCCATACAATTGATCCCCAGTTTTTTTTTTTAAAAAAAAAGAAACGGAAATTCATTTAAGAAGTGGGAAGTACATCAGTTGGAAAGAAACTCTAAGACAAACAGGAGTATTAAACACAGAGAAGCCATTAAATAGCCTAGCAGCTCTAGCAACCCTATGAGCAAACTCATTACCTTGCCTTATAATAAACTGGACTCTAAAGTTGGTGCCCTGCCGAATTAAATAATAACATTCAGCTATAACAGCCCCAAATTCTGAAAAATCTGCAGAATGAGTATTGAGAACATCTACTACCACTTTAGAATCACATTCAAAAATACAATTGATCCCCAGTTATCACCTAAATTATTGTCATATTAATTAATTCAAGAATCTCGTAACCTGTACCTTTACATATGGATTTAGGATCCTCTCTTCTACTTTAGCGGCAGATTACAAGGAAGAAAAGCCTAGCTAGTGTCGTTTGATTGTAATTAATAGAAAAAAAAAACACTTTTCTCTACACCACTACTAGATTAGATAATGCTTGTGTGCATAACTCAAGTTTAGTAGAAAATATGAACTAGTGGAGCAATAAGCTAAAAATTATTGTTAAATATCTATCCAAAAAAAAGTAGAGTTGTTTTAAATGTCACACATATTATGCGTACTTTAAGATTATTCATAGAAAATATTCAAAAATATTAAATATTTTTTCAACTGCAATTCTGCAAATGCACATGAAAGATGAATATTATTTGTCATTAACGAGAATGGAAGGCACTTTACAAGTAAGAGTACATTTTTAAAAATTGCATATTATATTTATATTTATACTATTATAAATATTAAATTTTTTTATTTTATCAACATAAAATGTTCGGATATAAATTTTCAAAATTTTATTAATTATGTATATTTACAAATATGAATCTTAAAAATCTCATTAATTATGTTTAGAAAATAATTATGGAAAAAAATTAAAGTGGAAGTGGCATTCCTTTTACTTATGAAGCATTCTACGGGTACATGCATGTTTTGTTGTTGGGTATATGGTAGAGATGATCTAAACATGTTATACCAGTATTGACCACGAACAGGAGACGTTGCTAAACCTTGTAAATTACCTGCTAGACCAAGTTGAGAAACCAATAGCCAAACAACAGTAAAAAGCTCTCCACTTCCTTTACTAAGCTGCTGGGCGTGGACACTGCCTTTGCATTGACTCGCAGCGCTTGCCAACACCTGCAACCAGATTTTGCACATTTCTTCCCATACATTGCCTCCACGCCCATGTACTGCTTTCAGATGTCCTTCAACAGCACTCGCCATTTTATGTAGTCTTATAATAGTATTCAATGTTTTATTGCTGAGGGTTGACTGCATGGCGGCAGAAATAAGGCCTCTCCCCTCAATTTCTGCCTGAATTTCGAATAAAACAAAACTAAAATAGTCTGTAAATCTTATTTGAGCCGCACCTGCTGCAGCAGCTACCCAAGAAGGATGCATAAGAAGAAGATGGAACATGTAGTCTGCTGAGAAAGCCTTACTGATTTCTCTGTAGTTATTATTATTATTAATGCAGTATTCTAGTGTTCTACTGAAATTGTAGTACCCGCGTTCAGTAGCTGCATAAAGCGCCAGCACTATCTCGTCGAAACCTATATCATTAATGTCACGATCCATATTCAAATTCTCAACAACACCTTTGAGTATGGATGCACCTTTTGCTGAAAACAGAGTATTGGCAATTTCTGGGTAAGTTGAACTCTAGCTTCCTTTTCATCTCTGCGAAAATAAATTCCCAAAGCCCTTTTGTAATTGGCTCCTTGTGCACATGAATCATGTCATCCATGGAAATCTTAGATCCAAATAAACGAAAGTAACCTAGGCGATTAATTTTACATTGATTTCCAACTGGGCGCACTGGACCCCATTGGCCATCATTTAATTTACACAAAGAGCGCTTTGTCAGAGACCCAGACCACCTGCTGATCAACAGATTGCATTTTCTGCCATTAGAGTCAGCTCCCCATTTTGCTGCTTTCTTCAGAGACAGGATTTTGTTCATCTTTGGAAGTGCCCATCTAAATATTTTACTTTCTTTACAATAAGTACAGCTGTCCAATCTGAACACATGCCCATGAAGAGTGCTACTATATCAAGTCCCAAAGCACCGAGCAGCAAACTATAAGTGATCCCAATATCAACCTTTTTGAAGCCTTGTTTCTCTACCTTGAAATGAAACACTGACAAAGCTACCACAACCGAGATAAAAGATACACGGCGGAGAGTATATCCCAAAACAGAATGCAAAACAGCAGACTTGGTGTAGAGAAATCCATACATGAAGTTCAGCTCTGCTTCCATTACTCTTAAAGCATCTTCTGCCTCTAAGCTTTTCATGATATCTCGGCTTCTCTCCACCTCATCCATACTAAAGACACCGTCCACAATCACTCCCTTGAATTGCTCAAACAACATATAGGCCTCTTCCACTATTTCCACACATCGTCTAGTTTTCCATTTTTCACTGAAGAAACAATCTGGGTTTCTTTGCCCTTTGCTGCCACGGACTGTCGGATCCTATCCGAGCTTGAATTATATAAAGAACTAGTTCTCTCCAAGTATTTGATCAAAGCAGCAACTAACACGAGCAATGAAGGTATCATTACCTTGTTTCTTGGAAGTGTTAACAGGATCACATACCAATACCCACCCACAACCTGGACAACAAGTTCGAGTAAATGCCTTGGTATCTTCAAGAGCATAAGCAGTGATGATGTCCACCAAGATGCAGCAGAAAGAAGGGGGCCCAGAAAGCCAACAGGTCGCTGCTGTTATCTTCTGAGGCAGGAGTAGATCCTTGATTGGTGGCTATGAGTCCTATACCAAAGAGTGCGGTTGCATCTGCAAACAAATAAGCCAACCAAATCAATGCAGTTATGATCATGTTTGCAGTGCGTTTTCTCAATGGAGCAAACAGTGTGAGAAACTCCTGTAAAAAGAGACTGAACAAGACTGAAGCAGGTACGTTCCAAGTACTCCATATCGTCTTCACGCTACTGGGGATTAAATCAACCATATCTAGCTACTCTTTGAATTGATTAATTTTTTTACCATAACCATCTTTGGAAACAAAATTTGGCAGTTGTTACTGGAACTACCATATAAACAACAAAAGTCTTGGGAAAAAAAAAACAACCAAAGTCAATTCATGCACCGAAAGCAGTTTTTTTTTTTATTGGAATTGTGTTTATTTTAATTTAAATTATGTGAATAACTTTTTTTTAAAAATTAAAATAAATCTAAATTTTTTTTTGTCATTTAAAACCCTGATGATTTCTTGGAAAACGGAATAAGTACGGAATAAGTGAAATCACTTAAAGTAGGGAGTGGGGGCTCGAACCGAGCCCCTCAACATGAGGCAAGAACATGTTGCCACCGGGCCACAATTTGAATACTTAGCCTTTCCCTACACAATAATAATGTCTTTATACATATACGACTTTGTATCACTTTACGTCTTTACCTTTGACTATTTTAATATATCAATTTACTAAAAATATAATTTTTTAATAAATTTAGAAATTTAAATAATTTTATTTCAATTTATGAGAATATTATTTAAACACCTTAAATACTATTAAAAATATTAATAAATTAAAGTGGCTAATAATCAGTTTATAAGTTGAGAGAACAACCATTGTATTAGGCAGTTAATATGAAGCCATTTTTTTTAGTGAAATTGTGATGCAATTCGCCTGGCGAACATTTTTCAATGAAATGCCGTACAGGATGTTCAAAGTTCAAACAAAAAGAAAGACAAATTTCAGGCTCCTGCTTTTAAACCCACTTCAAGGTAATAGAGAGCCGAATATAACATTTATCTGCATGTGGTGTAGGTAGCGAATGTTATTTTTAGGGATACTCGTGCGAGTTACCTAATTATGATTTTGGCCCTTCTATTTTACAGGAGTAGATAATTTGAGAGTAAAATTACTTTTTTACCTTCAAAAAAATTTATCCTCCTTCTACAAGGCGGGGAGGGGGGAACTGGTGATTTGTGTCTCGCGCGATGTCGCGCGAGACACAAATCATTTTCCTATTTTTATTCTGTGTAAAATAATTCATTCATTTAGTGATTTAAATTTTCTATAAAATATGTGATAGAAATATAATAAAAATTACAATTAACTAGGTTGCTAGTTAAAGATTCGTACCATACTTGATAAATAATTATGAATTAGGTAGCTAGTTAAAGATTCGTAACATACTTGATAAATAATTATGAATTAGTTTAAACAGAATGAGAGCTCATTTCTGGTTTTTTTACAAGAGAAATTTTTTTATTTTTTTATGATTATTTTTTAAATATTTTTCAGCAAAGAAAAATACAATAATGTTTGTCATTTTTATAGTTGAATAAATTTGGAAAAACTAATTATAAAGAGAAATCAAAAAATAAAGATAAGTAGAAAAAAGGGTTAAGATCAATTACATAAACATCACAAAAATTTAACACAACACTATGATTAACTTATTAAGAACAAATTAATAAAATAAATATGTGTGTGTCTATATATATATATATATATATATATATATACCAAGAAGAAATAAGTATAAAATATCTTAAATTTTAATAAAAATTTCATTATTTTTCAATTTATGAAAAACTAAAAGAAGTAAAGAAGAAACAATAAAGATAGTAATAATGATAATCGTAGTAATAATTTTATTTAAAAGAATAAAAAAATTAAGAGTTTTTCAGAGAAAACTTAATATTAATGAAAGTATAAATTAATATATTGTAGTGAAAATTAAATTAATTTAAAATGACACTTAAACTCGTTAAACTTGAAATAATTGGAGCTTTAGTTTTGAGCCGAAAACTTAATGCAAAACCGAACCCAAAAGGCCAGCCAGCCCAAAAACTTCAACGGGGACGAGGATTGGGACAGGTGAAGTGAGCATAATTATGTTATGTTATGTTTCGCTCATAATATTAAGCCAGTGGTGGTCTCTTAATCTTTGTGCTGATAAAATTCATTTTGGATCTCTGAGCTGCGGCTGCTTTTTTGACTACTTCCACCTTCAATCTCTATCTGTAAGCTCTCCTCACTTTGATCCTATTCTTTTTTCACTTTTTTTTTGGATCTATAGATGAATAGCTAGGGTTTTTTCATTCAGTTTAGTGCAGATTTGTTTATATAATGTGATGTTTTGGGTAGTGGGTTCAGCAATTTTGTATTATCTTATAAGAGTTTGGCAATTTTTGTTTCTGGGTTTTCATTTTTGTGTTAGTTTGTCTGTTAACGTTATTGTTCTGTGATCTATGGCACTAAGATCATGTGTAATTTTTTTCATTGGTACCTCTTTTCTTTCTGGGTATTTTGTTTTTTGTTGAGGGTAAACAAAAAGATAGGATTTTTATTAGTCCCATTGTTAAAATGAGTGTTTGGGTGTTAAAGCGTTGGTGTGTTGTTAATTTTCTTCCCACTGTACGATTTTGAGAAATTTATCCTTTTTTTGCTTGTGGCATGCATGTCGAGATATTGTTGTGTTGTTTGTGTGTTGATGCTAAAAGGTGATGAGAGGTCTGATTGTAGGAATTGATTGTAAGAGTGAGTTGTTGGGGCCTGAGAAGCTAGAGCTTTGTATTTTTTTCCCACTTTGGAATGTGTAAAATTATATCTTTGGGAATATCCTGTCATGGAATTTAAGCTGAACTGAAGTTGTCATCATCCTTGAAGAGAAGGAAATGTTCCTTTTACTTTCTTCGCATTCAACATCTTTACCTTATTACATACTAATCTGATCCTTGGCCTTATTACAAACTAATATTCTATCAGCTCTATCATGTTTCATCCTTATTCTATATTTTTTTGTGACTTAAAGTTTTGTTGTTTTTCTCTGGCCAGATAGACATGTTGAGTTAAATTCTCTTTTATTGACATTGTGCATTTAATCTTCTTCAAATTTGTATTTCTCAATATTTTTTCATGCAGTTATTCTTATTATTGTTATGTTGATGAACTCCTTACAGTAAGATTCACTGAAATGGCTGGAGGAGGAGTGATCCACCAGCTTTTGAGGAGGAAACTTCAGTCACACTCTGCTGTAAGAACTATCTTCCCCCCCATCACTTTTTTATTTAAATCTTTATATGTGTGCTCGTGAGTAGGATGTGGTATCATATGTTTTCATCTGAGGAGAATCATACGGAATGGATCCTCTGTCTGGTTGCTAATGATTATGTCTCAATACTATAGATGTTAATTCTAGCATGCAAAAAGTTAGGATTGCCTAGCATGCACTGTTTGCGCAGCAGACTATTACTTGCTGATAGCTTTGCATATATTATTCTGCAGGCCTCTCCTCTTTTATCTGTCTTTGCTTCGAAGAAAGTTCATGATGATGCTGGATCTATTGGTACAAAGTCCCTTAGAACATTTGCACTCATTGGGGCTGGTCTTTCAGGGTTCCTGAGTTTTGCAACAGTAGCATCTGCAGATGAGGCAGAACATGGCTTAGAGTGTCCAAGCTACCCTTGGCCACACCAAGGCATCCTAAGTTCATATGACCATGCTTCGTGAGTATGACTTTTCCATTTTTGCCATAGGAATTTTGATTAAGCACAGAATTCCATGCGCATTTTAAAATTCTTAGTGGTTATAGCTTCACTGAAATCTTATGCAAAACTGTTTTCCCATGATTTCAAGCTGTGCTGCCTTTTGTCTTTACTCTTTATCTAATGCATTTAATGAGAATCATAATAATGGTGCTTGTTAGTTTAGGTGTTGTTTATGATTTATGTGACTGTTCAGTTAAGCTTCGCCTTCGATAATTTTCCCGCTCTTAGTTTCTACAAGTACATGCATACTTCAATTTCTCCATGCCGTCATTAGGAGGTTGGACATATTTTTCCGTTACTTTTTTTCTCCTTTCTCAAGATGCTCTGGTGCACGGCCATAAAATATAGCAGAAGGTCCTCAATAATTTAGGCCCCTAACATTTGTTTGCAGCAATAAGTTTTCTATGTGTGGTTGATGGGGTTAATTTTTTTATGGGCAGGATTCGCCGTGGTCACCAAGTTTACCAGCAAGTGTGTGCATCTTGCCACTCCATGTCTCTGATATCATATCGTGATTTGGTAGGTGTTGCATATACAGAAGAGGAGGTGAAAGCTATGGCTGCTGAGATTGAGGTGGTTGATGGGCCTAATGATGAGGGTGAGATGTTTACCCGTCCTGGTAAACTCAGTGATCGTTTTCCTCAGCCATATTCAAATGAACAAGCTGCTAGATTCGTTAATGGAGGAGCCTATCCTCCAGATCTAAGTCTCATCACGAAAGTAATTGCCACCTCCTGTTAAGAATTCTTTGAAAGTCTCAATCGATATTCTATAAGCTTCTTACTTTTTGTTCTTGCAGGCTCGTCACAATGGCCAGAACTATGTGTTTGCCCTTTTAACTGGTTATCATGATCCTCCTGCTGGTGTTTCAGTAAGTTCTGCCTTAGTCTCTTTTCCAACATTGTGTTTGTACATGATTATGTTTCAACTGTTTCTGACTATTTATTCCCCACACTATGAAAAGGAAATTTCTTATTAAGTAGATTAATAATGTTCTCTAGTTCTGAAGAAAAGCTTTGATGTGATGCATGATATGTTTTTGTTATTCTTTTATTTTTCCCAGTTTTAACTAGATGAAAAAGAAAGTTTATGAAAGAATTGATGATCCTCGATAGTTCATGAAACTATTAATTCTTAAAATCACACTAAGGAATCACAGTTAGGGATAGTGGAATGTTTTTATCTTTGTTTCTCATGTTAAAATGCCTTCATTCTGTCAAGGTGCATCTTCCCTTCGCTGAAATGATGAACTTGACCTGAATCTTTTATGTGCATGTTGAAATTATATAGATCTTGTTTTCATATCACATCTATGGAGTTAATGTTTCTGTTTGCTCAATTATTATGCATCATTCATCTTCACAATGTCAAGTGAATTTTAAATTTGTTTACTGCAGATCAGAGAGGGGTTGCATTACAATCCTTACTTCCCTGGGGGAGCTATTGCCATGCCTAAGATGCTGAATGATGGCGCTGTTGAGTACGAAGATGGCACCCCTGCAACAGAAGCACAGGTTGGTTTGCTCTATTTATTGCTTTTCTGGAAAAGGCACATGGCTGCAAGATTCGAATACACTTGTTTCTAGTTATGAAGCTTATTCTCTTCAACGTTGTTTTTGGTGTAGATGGGAAAAGATGTTGTGACATTTTTATCATGGGCTGCAGAACCAGAAATGGAAGAAAGGAAATTGGTATTTTTGCCTTCAAATCATGTTTTCATCTCCTGATGATGTCGGTTATAGTCTGTTTCCTTAGCTGACATAAAATGCCTTGCGATGCAGATGGGTTTTAAGTGGATATTTGTACTCTCACTGGCATTACTTCAAGCTGCATACTACCGGCGCATGAAGTGGTCAATTTTGAAGTCACGAAAGCTTATCGTTGACGTAGTCAACTAGCTTCTGACCAATTTCTCTCATTCTAATGATTCCGGGAGGACTTGGATTGGGAATAATTATTTTGTCAGACAATTTGGCTTTTGCTATGGCAAATTGGTGGACATATTGTAATGGGTGATGGAGTGACCTGAAGAGTCCTTTTTTTGGTTTTTTTGTTGAATTGAGGTAAAAAAATAAGCTACTCCATATACACAACACATTGTCTCTCTGACATAAATTTTGTTAGAATTCTTTGTATCTGAAGTGAAATATTCTTCCTGTTGGAATGCTCATGCTCTTATTGGTAGCATATTCATCATTGTGCTTAATTAGTTTGAAGCTAATAAAATTAAGTAGAGCTATTCTATAAGATAGTTTTCACCTTCTGGACAATGGTGAGCATTGCAGGAGACTCTTCACTGGAGATTGCTCCAATAATTCAGTGTCACTGGTAAAAAAATTGTTGATCTATCCTGGATTTGCTAGTGTGGTGCTAATTAATTGGAAGACTTAACACTAAACTTTTGGACTTTGATAAAAGCAATAAAAAAAGTTATGGGCTCAGGTGGTAGGCTGCCGAGTCTGTGGTATATTTCAGCAAATCAAAGCAGAGGTCTTGTAAGGGGTCATTTCTGCAATAAAAAAGGTTGGTTTTGTGTTCTAAAAACTTAGTAGTGCTTTGCTTCTTTTGGATGTATCTATCAATCCATACAACCCTCATCCACTTTTGATTCTTTTGGGTCATTATTATCAACTAGAGAAGAAGGTACTCTAAAAAGTGATTATTTTGTGAGAAATTATTAATTATGCCGCTAATATATATTGTAAATTTATTCATGATTTTATTAAATTATGTAATATCAAGTTTTATTTTTAGGTGAATGTGTTGATACACTTACCATATACATGATCCTAATTTTTTTTTTCCTAGCAAGCTACTGTGCTTGTTGCTTGAGACCATTACAATAGATAATAGGCACCTTCAATTTAGGCAGCCAATAATAAAGCCTGAATCTAATAATTAAAGCCAGCTGCTAGCATAGCATTATGATGAATCTAATGAACCTTTTACTCTTAGGTTGTTTAAACTATAGGTAGTTGTTGTCATTTAATTTGCATTCTCCAATAATAACATTACATATGTGTAGAACTGGTATCCTTTTTAGCAATTTTTCAAAATGTGAATTATTAATTGCTTATGCATTCTATTATCACCTTTAAAAAGAAACATACAAAAATTATTTCATAAAGTGATAAATGGAAGAAAATTTTGAGGAATTTATTTTAATATCAAAATTATATCACCTGCTAAATTTATATTTGGAGACCCTTTCTCTTTAATTTCACTCTTTTATTACTTTTCATCCTTACAATACTTAATGCCAATGATTCTTTTTCTCACAGGTTGATTTGTTTTCTATAGATTGTAAAGGTTAGAGTTGGAAGAATCAAGCAAAATTTTATCTATTTAAGTGAGCTAGTTCAGTTGCTAAAAAGAAATATTCCTCTTTTTATCAATTAGAATTTATTTTTTATAGGGAATACCTGAAATTTTTATTTTTGAATATATCAAGTTAATATTAAAAATATATATGCTTTGAAAATCGGTTGAAAAAACTTTAATTAAGCGTGAAAATTAATCCAAAAATATCTTTACTATTAAAATAAAAAAATATTTAATCTATCTTGTCAACCCAAGAATATAATTCATTACTTATAGAATGGTTTAATATTTATAGGTTAGAAAGATTAGAGTTAGAAAACATAAAATTCATGGCTTCAAAAAAAAAACATAAAATTTATTTTATATTATTTTTATTATTTTAAATGTTTAGTGATGAATTGAATAGACAGATAAGCTGTGATCCAATTAGATTTAAAATTTTGTAGTTTATTTTCAGGACAAGAATGAATATGTACATATATGGAGAGAGGTGATTGGTTCCTCCATGTACTTGATTTGCGACATGAAGATTAAAAATTGGTTGGAGTAACATCTTATCATATTCCACAATAGAGAAAGAAGAAGAAATTTTGGGTTTGATATGGGATGGAGATATATGTTAAAAATGGTGATTGGAGGACATAAGGTGCAATGCATAGGTGGCTCTACTTCTTTACATGCTCAACAATCGACCAAATCTTTTTCAGATCCTATTCCTCATCTGACCATCCACGCGTCCTCATCACAACAACCCTTTCCTTTTCACCTAACTATACTATAACCTAATCTTATCCCACTCTCTCTTGCTTAACTACTTGTTCACTGCCTCTCACTCGCCTTTATATTTCTGTAACTTTAGAATTTTATCGAAAGCTTAATAAATGTCCACTTTTTTTTTAACAAAATAAATGTCAACTTCTTTTAATGTGTTCTTTTTTTTTTTTTATAACTTTAGAAGAACACATTAAAAGAAGTTGACATTTATTTTGTTCAAAAAAAAAAAAGTGGACATGAAAAAAAAGTTAAACGTATGATATAATTTTCATTGACCATGAAAAATGAAATATATTTATTTTGCTTGAATTTACAAATGGAGAGCAATTGAATAATCATATATATATTAAAGCTGAAGCATAGAGAATGTGATACAATCCGCTAGTTATCTAACAACTAGGGTTTGTAACAATTTATTGGAACTGTTGCCCAAAGATTTATTTAGCATAAACTAAAGAGAATTAGCAATACTAGTTATCTATCAACTAGAATCTCTAATTATCAAGGTTGAATTGCAACACGCTCAAAGCAAATTCAGAAAATAGCTCTCGCAATAACTCAAGAAAATTCAATTATGAATTTGAATAAAATCAATCAACTTATTCTAATAATAATGTTGATACAAATATTTATAGACTTGTATTCCTAATCCTAGTATAATTCTGAAATAAATCAATTCCATATAGGAAGATGTAATCAAATCCTAAATAAACAAAAATCCTAATTAGAAACAAATACATAAAGAAATTCCAATTCATAGAGACGGGTGTGTCTGAAGGCCACACGGGTGTGTA
>CATIWO010038582.1:0-38466 GCA_949673435.1 Macaranga tanarius
GACACGGTGGTGCCGATTGGTTTAGGCAACCTTTCCTTACACCCTTTCACATTTGACCCCTTTTTGAATGTGTACGAATTAGGATGTTTAGGAGGGGAAGAAATACATGTATTGACATTGTTTTAGAAATAAGATAGATATCAGAAAACACTTACTTATATTTTTTAAGTATTAGTATTGTTTAGTTTTTATTATTAGTGTAATTCTAAGTTTCAAGTAAAGAATATTCAAGGAAGTCAAGGATTCATCAAGAAGACTATCTACATTCAAGTTCTATCTTTCTCTTTATTAGTGCTTGATGTTTTATTTTCCTTCTTGTTGTTGTGTAATTATATTTAATATGTATCTTGGCTAAGCCATTATTTGTTAGAATTGCAAGGAAGAATGAATCAATGAACTACATTTTATCTTTTATATTGTATGAATGATTTAGTTCTAATTGAGTGTTTGAATGTGTTGTTTGGCCTCTATATATGACTCGTTAATCATATGTATGTAATGAGAATTAATGCATTTTGGTGGAAATACAATTAGAATTATTTAAACGTTAAAAATTATTTGGAGACAAGAATTTCACTTTAAAGGATTAAAGAATTGACATAGTACTTAATAATTTTTGTTTTTCTCTACAATGTCATGAGAATGCTTGTAGACTTTAAATATAAATACCTTTAATTGACAATGAGAATTGCTTTTAAGGATTGTTGGTCATATTCTCCATTCATTTCATGTAATAATTTGTTTATTGCTTTGTAGTTCTTGATAAATTCTAAATTGTAGTTCTAATGAACCTAATTTGAACTTGTTGCTAGAATAATTAGTTTAGTTAGTGTAGTTAGTAATTGTTTAATAAATTTAGATTAGTTAGAATAATTCAACATCTTCATTGTCATTATTTGCCTATCCATCTAAGTATCTATCCAGTTGATATAAGATTGCTTCAAATTCCCCAGTTTTTGATACCCTACTTACTCTATCTTTAGTCTTAGAGACTAGGGTATTATATTTGACACACATCACTCCTTAGTGGAGTGTGAATATTACATATTGATTCATGAGCTTTCAATTATGTCACTCTAGTTCAACTTTCTTTGCAATCAAGCCTTTATCCATATTTCATAAACACACCTAACCCTAATTTGATTTCATCCCTCTAGTCTATATAGAATGAAATGCATTACACATGATTAATGTAATTGAAGAGTGGGTGTTACATTTCTCCCCTCTTTAAAAAAACTTTCATCCTCGAAATTGATACCCATCCATTAAATAGTACATTTTGAACTTAATTCCTCTTGAGCTTCAATGCATAAACCCTCGTTATATCCTCTAATATCTGAATTATGCTCTCCAATTGTTTTCCTTAGTTTTCTATCAAACATACTAGATGAAGGTATTTCCACATAATCTCAAAATTCATATTATTATGTTCCTAGATATATATAGAAATTAAATCTCAATATCCACTATTATTTTTCTTTATTTCTGATAGTACGCAAAATAGAATAGTAATTTAGGATTATTTTATTGACTTTTTAATTCGTTTGCATTTACATTGTGTTCAGTTATTATGTTATTGTTGTTATTTATGTGTTTTGTGTGCTTTTATGTTATTTATATGATTTGTAGGTTCTTTTAGGCTAATCTCAAGCTTGATGTTGCTTTGGAGTGCATTAGAATGAAGTTTGGTGTTCAAAAATTCAAAGGAAGCAAGTTTGGAGGCGTGCCGAGTCGTGCCGTTGGTGCCAAGTTGTAACAGTGAGCCCCTGTGCCGAGTCATCCACCTCTGCCGAGTCATCACTGCTGCCCATGCCGACTCGAGCCTTGCCTTCCAGCCTTGTGCCGACTCATGCCACTATGCCGAGTCATGACAGAGGTTGTCCGTGCCGACTCCTACTCGACTCGGCACTGTGGGCCAAGTAGTTTAGGCACCCTTTCTTTGCACATTTGACCCCTTTTCAAAAGTGTACGAATTGGGATGTTTAGGAGGCCTATAAATACATGTATTGACATCATTTTAGGCATAATAGAAATTCAAAAAATACTTAGTTATATTTGTTAATTAGTATTGTTTAGTTGTATTATTATTGTAATTCAAAGTATCAAGTGAAGATTATTCAAAGAAGTCAAGGAATCTTTAAGAAGGCTATCTACATTCAAGTTCTATCTTTATCTCTATCAGCACTTGATGTTTATTTTACCTTTTTGTTGTTGTTTAATCATATTTAATATGTACCTTGGCCAAGCCATTGTTTGTTAAAATTGCAAGGAATAATGAATTAATGAACTACATTTTATCTTTATTATTATGTGAATGATTTAATTTTAATTGAGTGTTTGAATGTATTGTGTATGATTGGCCACCATATATGACTTGTTAATAAAAAAAATGTATGCAATGAGAGTTAGTGCATTTTGGTGGAAATACAATTCGAAATATTTAAAGGTTATGAAATTACTTGGAGATAAGGATTTCTCCTTAAAGGATTAAAGATTATAAACTTGGCATGGTAATTTAATGATTTTTTTTATCTCTATAATGTCATGAGAATGCTTGTAGACTCTAAATGAAAAAACCCTTAATTGACAATGAGAATTGCTCTTAAAGACTTTAGGTCTAATTGATAATGACAATTTCTTTTAGGACTTTATACCATGTTTTTCCAATCATTGCATGTAATTATTTGTTTATTTCTTTGTAGTTCTTGATAATTCCAAATTGTGGTTCTAATGAACCCTACTTGAACTTGCTATTAGAATAATTAAATTAGTTAGCATAGTTAGTAATTACTTAGATTAATTAGAATAATTCAACATCTTCATTATTATTATTTGCCTATCCATCTTAATATCTACTCGGTTAATATAAAATTGCTCCAAATTCCTGAGTGTTCGACACCCTACTTACTCTATATTTAGTCTTAGAGACTACGGTATTATAATTTAACCCACATTATATACAGTCATCCAAAAGTAAGATAAAAAAAAGGAGAATAGAAAAAGTGGTGCATCAAACTATCGGGCACTCTAGCTCCTCCCAAGTTGTCTCTTGAGCTCTCAAATCTGACTCTTGTACTTAGCTTCACGGTCCTTCACCTTGTGAAACTTGGCCATGACATAACATCCTGCAAAAGAGTCACAACAAGGAATTTTTCATGATTTGCATTGTATAATCATAATATATATTCATACACATTTTATGTATACATTTAGGTTTAGTGCTTACCAATGTCTTCTTGTTGATCCTAGATAATAAGTTTTTTGTACTATAAAGACCTCACATCAAGCAATCCACAATAGAACTCTTGACCTACAATATTATTTGACATTATATTATTAGCATTATTGTTTATTTTTATTATCTTTTTGAACACACTAATAATAAATTTTAAGATGAAGTTTTAGATTTTCTTACATGAGTAGTGTCAGCTAGCTCAAAGCATACAAGCTGATTCTCAAAGATGGCTAGCTCCTCAAATATCTCCATATCATGCTCAAAGTCAATAATGGGGAACTTCAGTTTCACCTCTCTAGCCAAGTCCCCAGGCACTACATCAATGATGTGGCGATGTAGAGTGTACTAAAAGCCAATATTTGACTCAACCCTACCTCTCTTATGCACATGTTCATTGTAAATAAAGTTAGAGTTAAGAAACCAATAAAGGGAGCAAAACAAAAAGAATAAGAAAGATGTTACCTCAGAGGCAATAGTGGTAGCAGTAGTAGGAGTAGACGGACCAACTGTAGAAATGTTAGGGTATAAGTCATCTGGAACATCCTTAAGAAGCTAAGATTGAATAAAGCAAACATATACTCCCTCCTCAAAAGACTCCATAAACATGTTATTGGGGAAGCTAATCTAAAAGTCCTCTAAATCTCTAGTGGATATACCCTTCTTAGCAGCCATAGAAGGAGGTGGCAAGTTAGGTATACGATGAGTAAGGGGCTTTAACTACTACTGCTAAACACGCTCACCCAGATACCAACTCCAGCAGAATGTACCCTTAAATAATACTCACCTCATCCTCAATGCATTAACATGCCTACAGTCCTTGAAGACCACCCTGAATGGCTCAAGTCGTAGCTACAACCAAAAAGGTAACAATGTTAATATAAATAAACAATTTACTAACTTCTTTTCATTTTTCTTTATGGCAGATAATTACCTAATGAAATGTCAAGTTGTTGAGGTAATTCGTATGCCTCCCTAAGTTCTTAGAAGTACCATAATGAGCACTCAAGTACTAGACTTCAAGAGGAATACTAGGAGCATCATCCTTGTAATAATCCATCTGGGGGGTAAGGAAGATACTATACTCATATACCCATATCTGCCAAAATAAACACAAAAAACCAATAAGCCAAACTACAAAAATAATCCCTAGGGAGTTAACCAAATAAAATCAAATACCTCCAAAACTCTCCAAAAACCACTTAGATGGGCACCACCTATGCACACCTTATCCACACAGCTATAGAAGTATGTAAGAGCAACTCCTCCCTAACTATAGGTCCTAACGGCATCAAGATCTCTCAAATCTAGTAGTGTACAAATATCAATAGTGCTTTTGTTATTATAGAAGAAGGTAGAAGCAAGCAAAAAGAGTATAGTCAACTGATCAACCTCCACAACATCCTAACATATCTAACCATTGCATGCTGCATAGAACTTCAAATGGCAAATGTAACTACCACCCTCAAAGCCAATGGAAGTAAATAAAAGACCCAGTAACTGGTTGATATATCTCTTAGCCTCACTATCAAGGTAAGGCATGTACAAACAGGCATCAAACAAGACTAGTGTATTAAACAGGACCAAGTAACTGACGGATATCATAAGCCATCACTAATTAGCAATAGATAATCATCATTAATTCATCATAAAACTTTTGATGCACCATTCCTGCCTCAATCCAATGACGTCTTTTGCTTTCTGTCACTAAATTTACAATTCTGCCACCAATCTTTATATCCATTGTAAATCTATCATTAATTTTCCATGGAATATGTCTGTCGCTATTTTCCTTATTTTTTATAGTGTTAATAACCTTTGTGGCTTGAGTGGAGAAGGGTTTATCATGCCATTTAAAGTAATCACATCCTCTTCTCTTTGAATAATTTTTTATCCCCCTACGTTTCCTCTTCTGCAATTTCAACACATATTTTTAACCTACTTTTCCTTTTCAACATTATAATAAAAATAAGATTACACTACATATAACATACCTCATAATTCACAATAATGAGTAAAACCTTCTGCCACCTTTTTTTCTGTCTAAGCTACCCATTTTAGTGCCTTCAAGTGACAATCACATAATTTCACCGGCCCATCACACTCAAACTTTGGACCATCGACTACTGAAACATATATTCCCGTTAATGATTCATAAGAAGAAGATGTCGATCTTTGAGAGGATGACATGCTTCTCACTTTCTCAATTTTAGGGTTCATTAATTTGAGGACAAATTGGGATTTTATTATCAAACTCTCCTCTCTCCTTTTAACTATTACTTTTATAATCTTATTTCCTTTATTTTATATTTAAATTACGATACTTCCATGCATGAAAGGCGCGCATTTAGAAAACATAAAATTTGGATTTTTAGGCCAAAAAATAAAAGTTATGGGCCAATTTGTAGAAAAAGTTGAAATTGGTCTTATTTGGCTCACTTGTACAAGTTAAAGGGCCTATATGAACTTTTGTCCTTTCATAAATAATAAATTAGTAGATATCTAAAAAAAAGTGTCACATGTCAATCCTTGATTAATTTCTTCTCTATACTTATATATATATATGCACACACATCAAATAATATGAACAAAACAACAATTAGCTATAATTAAATATTGGTATAGCTATTAGTATTTATTAAATAATTAATAAATCTAAGAAAAAGATAAAAGGAAAAATGCTTCTAAAAAAAGAAAAAAGTATAAAAGAAACTAGTGCAAAAATAATGTCCCAATTGTGTTTTCAATGTCACATCACTTATTTCAAATTTTAGAAAAATAATTTTAATTGATTGAAAGCTATAATGAAAATGAGGATATAATTTTCATCAAAAATTGAAGAAAATTAAAAATTTTATATACATATATACACACATACAAACACACTTTAAAAAATTTGATTTAAATTTGTAATCATTATGAGAAAGAATGAGTAAAAAGACATCGGAATATAAAATAAAAGAAAGAGAAATAGAAGAGATGGATTAAAAATCAAAACATAACTCTAGCAATCTCTTCACTCTTTTCTCTTTAGATTTCTTTATAAAAAAATTTCATTTTTGGCCACCACCAATCATCTCGTAGATTGGCGATGGTCCATCATTATTCTTTTATATTTTCTTTACTTTCTTTTATTTCTTTGCATCTAATAAATAGAGATATTTGATCCATTTATTTTTTATTAAAATTTTTGAAGATTCTTTCATGGAGTTTTTAATATCCTTTATGCTATTTTGGCGGCTATCCTTTATTGATTTTATAGTTCTTGTGAAATTTTTGTTGATATTTCTACAATTAGACTTAGTTAAAGACCAAAAAATTGATTTATAACTAATCAATGCCATAGAGTGGAGTATACAAATTGTTGAATGGATTATCGAGTTGTAAATCAGAATAGCTCTATTAAAGTAATTGAAGAATATCGACAAACACTTTTACAATTTAAGTGAGAGTTTTATGTTAGTACTTCTTGATTATACTTCTATTTATATTATTTATTCATCAAGATATATTTTTACTTTTTAATAAATGAATGATTAATCTTTTCCTCTAAAAACAAATGAGATAGATTAAGAAAGAACCAAAAAGAGAAGAAATTTTTTTATTTCACAATAATATGAAATGAACACAACAGGTTATTTATTCACTTGTTTTAACCAATCAGCTCACAGATTCTCTCTAACACATGTTAACATACAAATTTTGGTTAGTGAATTTTGCTAAATCAACATGCTAACAACCAATTGTTGAAACTCCGCCTCCATAGAAATAGTACTTTAGCTAGTCGGTTTAATTGCAAGACCTATTGGATTATTTGGGATGTTCTATAATAAAACCATACTTTCACACGGAACCCTCACATGTAAAAGGCTTAAACTATAATATGGCATCTATAAGTATAAGAATGTATAGATGTGTTCTAAAAGGTCTATTTTTTGCTCTAATTAATTATATATTTTTTGAAAAAGTAATAAATCTTGAATCAAAGTCTAATTCAAAATTAGGTTATAAAGTTTCATTAAAATTGCGTAACATTTTTTTGTTTTGTTTTTCAAATAATGCTAGATTTGCTTAACCATAGATAGAAATTCATTTATATGTGATGCTGTAATAATTGGAGTAGAAAATTCTTTAAAATATTTTGGTTTGCTATTAATTTTAAACATCTAGTATATCTGTGTTAAAATTACAAGTTACATGTATTATAATTTCTTAAAAAAATTTACAACTAACACATGTAACTTAAGATCAATTCATGGAGATTTAAAACACAAATGAAAAATATTTAATTGAAAGCAAACACCTAATTTAGGATCTATTAAGGTTATATTTAAGATGAAGAATGTACCAATAAGTTTAAATTTTGCATCAAGTGTTTCCTTTATAAAACTTCAGCTCTCTAGATAGTTCTTAACTTATTATTTATTTTCTTGCTATGAAGAAAACGTGAAAACAAAGGAGGAGCAAAAGAGACTTAGCCTTCTTATATTTAGCAATTTTGTGAGCTACAACCATTATAAGCCTATGAACTTCTATGGCTGACACTTTCTTTTGAGAATTAATCACTTCAAAACAACTAGAGCTACATATAAAATTATTAGGCCTCTATAGTTTTTATATAAATTAACTTAATTGTGTAATGTAACTCATAATTAATATAGCCCATTAATTAAAATTTCTAACATTCTCCCATTTGGGCGATATTATTTATAGGTTATATGATAAAACATAAAATTTCAAGATATCCGTTCTTTGTTTATATAAAAATAAATCTATACCATCATTATATCGAATAAAAGTTTTGATATGGAACCACAACAAAAACTAGATCATTATGTAATATAGTTCCTTCCACGATCACACATATAAAATAAACTATATCAACATGAACACAAAGTGAAAGTATGGAAAAATATAATAACATGTGCATAATTAGGTAAATATGTGTCATTTTTGTTGTTGGTCAATGATTTCTGATCTTTATACAGCACAAGCATGCATTAGAAATCAACTTCAAGTTTTTTATATCTAGACTATAATTTTAACATCTCGAGATGATTTTTATGTTCTTTAATAACATACAAATAAGACTATTAGTTATTATGCCCCTTAGCCTTTTATTTAAGGTTAGCACAACTTTAATGATATATTAGAATATCTTGCAATGAAGATACAATTTTATTTACCATTATCATTTTGCATATGCATACATTACAAGAATGTTATTAACATAAATAGTATATAGCATGAAAAATTCCTAAGTGGGAGTGAAAAGGGATTTTGATTAATTTAAAGGAAGGTTATGAAATTAAAATAAAATTGAGAAGAGATTAAGATGAAGAAAAAAAATCAAAAGACGAATAATTTATAGAGGTTAATATTATCCAAAAATCCTACTGCTCTACCTAACTCTTTCCAAGTTAGAATTTTAAATACTTAATTCGTTATGTATTTTACGCTCAACACTAACCCTTTTGCATCAAATTTTTTTTAGGCTAAACATTAACCTTTATAATAATCAACTAAGAGTTTTACACAAGGCTCACATTTAGACCTATAAAAAATACTTTTTAAGGTGAACACTTCAACCTTTATTAATTTAAATCCTCACTACCCTTTTTTTAATCCTAAAGAATGAGTAGAAAAAGTGATCCAATCAACTATCACTCCCCAACTCTTATAAGACTTATAATACAATAAGAATATAAAGATGAATTTGAAAGAATTAAAAAATAAAGCCTTAATGCTTAGGATATCTTTCTTAATTAATTGCTCAACCAACTATCTAACCTCTTAAATGTGGAATTCAAGAGGTATTTATAGCCTAAGGATTAAAACTAGTTATTAAAAATAAGTTCTTTAAGTCTAAGTCTTTTTCTTTTTTATTAAATGCATATTTAACTTTTGTAGTCAAAATCTTCCTTATGATTATAAAGGGTATGCTCATGATCGTGAGTCTTGAAAATAGAGATGTTGCTATATTTTTGTAGCCTTTAGAAAGGGCTATAGAGGGATCATAAGCTTTCTCATGATTATAACCTAGCTTATGAGGAAGTCTACCTTCAATTGGCTTGTTGACATTTTAAATCTTATGATCGTAAGACCTTGATCAC
Source organism: Macaranga tanarius (assembly GCA_949673435.1). NCBI lineage: Eukaryota > Viridiplantae > Streptophyta > Magnoliopsida > Malpighiales > Euphorbiaceae > Macaranga > Macaranga tanarius. Next base: position 9,346 of record CATIWO010038582.1, read on the forward strand.
TATTATGATAGTGCCTCCTCACGATTATGACCAAGCTCATGAGTAATCCTGCCTCATTGTCTCTTGACTTGATTTGGCTCATTTAAGCTCATGGGGATGCTAATGATTGTGATCTTACTCATGAGCATCACTAAACATTAACTTTGCTCACATTTTTACTTGTATAACGTCATTTATTTAGCACAGCTTTGATTCTAACTTCAATATATACTTAAATACGGGTAAATTGCATAAAATGCCATTAAACTTTGAAAGCATAATGGGAATACCACAACACTTCACTTTATAATAACAAAATAATAATACTTTGAAAATCTTACGCCCGCTGCCACAATCATCATTTTTAGGCGACTACTCCGGTGAAGAGTTAACATGTCAGCCACTTAATTACTAAATAAATATAATCAGATGCCATGTTAGCACATAGGTCAAAGGTACCAGTTACCTTATATTCTCTCTTCTGCCCAAGCTCTTTAGCCATGTTAGCATATGGACCAACCTTTTCCCTTTTTTCTGCTAATGGTGCATGATAATGCGCACCACCACGCCTATCCTATAAGTGTCCTTATTTTTAGTGCTTTAAGCGGTGGATGATAACTAATAGTACATTATGCAAACTATTATATTGCTCTAAAAAAAAGATCGAGACACAGAGCTAAGAGCTTTAAGCATGGAGCTTAAACATAACTCAACCGATCAACCACACATAAATGATTGGTCTCCAATAGCATGGACTCTCTTCTCCAAGCTGAGAGACCAATCACCTTTAATTCAGTGCATAACCAACTTTGTTTCTATGGATTTAACGGCCAATACTCTCTTATCAGCTGGTGCATCACCAGCCATAATCCATTCCATTGAAGAAATTCCAGCTTTCACTCCTCATACACAAGCTCTCTGCATCAACATCGACACTCTCACTTCTAACTGGCTACCTGCTATGAAAGATGCAGCTGAATTAGACACCCAGTTGGGAAAACCTTGGGTTCTTGACCCAGTTGGTGCTGGAGCTTCCAGTTTCCGATTGAAGTCTTGTTTGGAACTTGTGGGTTTGAATCCTATTGCTATTAGAAGAAATGGGTCTAAGATTATTGCCATATCAAAGGCTTCTCATGGATCTTCTAAGGTATTAAAGCTTTAAGTTTTTTGTATTTTTTGTATTTTATTATTTGTAGTGTCTTCAATTTTATAACTGCGGTTCTATTTTTCAAGGTTGTAGATTGTTCCCATAAGTCAATAAATGCTATACAATTAGCAAAGTCTGTAGCTTTAACTTACAATTTGAATAAAGCCTTAAACTTTTCCTTATGGGGATTTATTTTATTTAACTGGGTTTGTTTGTCAAGGGTGTGAATAGCTCCCATGAGTCAATGGATGTTATAGAAGTAGCAAAGTCTTTGGCTTTATCAAGTGGTGCTATAGTTGCAGTTTTAGGTGCTGTTGATGTTGTTACTGATGGAAGTAGAGTTGTTGGTGCTCATAATGGGGTGCCTATAATGCAAAAAATTACAGCAACTAGTTGTGCAGTCACTGCTCTCATTACGGCTTTTATGGCTATTGATATCTTATATGCTTTTAAAGCAACAGCTTCAGCATTGTCCATTTTTGGTATTGTTGGTGAATTGGGAATGGACATGGCTAAAGGTCCAGCTTCATTTCGGATGCATTTGATTGATGAGAGCAAAAGGAACTGAGAAAATAGAAGAAGAGGAGAGAGAGAATTTTTCTAGGCCCTCATTACCATTTGAGAGGTGATATAGGTGAGAGAAAAGAGGTAGGTCAGGAGAGAGCAAAGTAATAAATGCTACCTTTGACCCAAGTGCTTATATGGCATTTAATGTAAAGCTTTTGGTGATTAAGTGGCTGACATGTCAGCTCCTCACCGAAGTAGTCACCTGAAAATGGTGATTGCGGCAGCGGGTGCAATCTTTTCAAAGTACTATTATTTTGTTATTATAAAGTGAAGTGTTGTGGCATTCTCGTTATGCGTCCAAGGTTTAATGGCATTATGTGCAATTTATCCACTTAAATACACACATTAATGATTCAAAATTGATTATTAAAGTCAAAACAAAGATTAAGTTGAGATTGATCATGCAAATGGTCAATAATCTCTACCTTTTTTACTTTGACAAATAATTTTGAATGATAAATAAAAACAATTAAGTGTGTGTGTATGAGTTTGATTGATATATTCCCCCTTAATATATATGTAGGCATTTTGAGATCTTCCCCCTCAATATATACTTAGGTTGAGTATAATTTTATATTATATAATAAGTATTTAAAGCATTTAAAGTATGTATAATAACTATCATTCAAGAATTTACATTTAAATTGTAATTTACATTCAAGTTCACATTCAAAATTAAATTCAAGGTATCATTTAAAATGCCAAATTTCTCCCTGTTTTGACAAAGTGAAAAGGGTGAAGTAAAATAAGCATAAAGCGTAATAAACATAAAAAACATAAAAAACATAAAAAAATGATATGGCCTAAGATCATAAGAATGCCAAATATAATGAAAAAAAACATAATATGAATCATGAACTAAAAACTAAGGCCCCTAGTCTTGTTGTTTATCTCCTTTATGGCCATCATCTCCTTTTTATGGTGGTTGACCCCATTGGCATTAAAAGTTTTGATGTTGATAGAGGTAGTGGATGTCATATTCAAGATGATCCATTATTGATTTAAAGTAATTCAACAATGGACGTCCTATCAAAGAAAGAGGATACCCATTAAGGTTCATCCTTAACTTTGTGCCATTGAGCTTCCTGATCCTCTTATTTTTTTCCTTCTCTCCATTTGTAGTCTTTGAGGCACTTAACCTTCTTGTGCTTTCTTTTTCCCTTTAAAGCTTTCAAGACCATAAGTTCCAATGGCTTCAATGTTTCTAAAGTCTTGTTGAAGCTCTACATCCATTGCTTCAACCCTTTCATCATCTTTGAACATCTAAAGTTAGCCCACCTTCTTGAATTGCTTTAAATTTTTTATGAATGTGTCATCAAGAAAAATAGAAGGAATGGAATAAAGGTTGGAAAAGGAGATCCTAAAGTATTAGGCAATTTTAGTGACTATATCACCGACGCAAATATTTCCACTCACACTATTACTAATAATTCATAACCTCCATTAAAGAAATGTACCTAATTGCATTTATTCCTTATCAACAATAGCATGAAGAAGGAAAAAGTCATCAAGATAAATAGCCTCATTATTAAGACCTCTAGCATTAATAGTATAAGAGAGAAAATGTTGAATATACCAAAAAGTTTTAGATTTAAAGGAGGAGGATTTAGTATGACTGGAGTGAAATTTCCTAAACTAGGTTTGGAATGATTTGCCCAAAAAGAGTAGGAAGCCTAAGTAAAAAGGGTGTGTATAGTACCACCTCTAGAGAACCCAAAAATATTTTCGAATATCATAGAATTTAAAAATCTTTCCCTCCTACCTAACTTGAATCTCATACTATAAAGTGGGTTCGCATCATCTTCTTTAGTTTATCTAAAGGTAAAAGATTGAAAGAAACTTATTAACAAGATGGATATATGGGAAGAGTTCCAAAGGCAAAAGTGAAGAGGTTAAGTTTATCAAGATAAGTTTTTACCTCATCAAAGCAATGAAGATGATCATGAGTGTAAGTAGTCTTCCTTCCACAAAAAGTAAAACATTTAATGAAAATGGAAGTGGTTGGAGCTCGAATTTCTTATCTCCAACAGCTAGTTTTTCACTTCACATTATAAATACAAGCAGAAGAACACATTTATAATGTTTGATTGGTTTTTAAGTGAATTAAATTAAGAATTTATTACTTAGAAACTCAAGTACTCTTAAAAACTTTCTTTGTAATCCTTATTATAACCAAACTCTTGTGAGAAAATGGGGTATGTTAGTGATAGGATTCTCTCATCTACTCTTTCTAGGGGTTAAAGAAGTAGGTAGTAAGGATCTTAATCATTTAAGGTTTAAGTGTGAACCTTTGAAAATACTTGGATTGTTAAATTATAAGTAGGTCTCGAAAAGTCATTATTGTAAGGTTCGGTATCAGCCATTGACAACACCTTTGTTATCATTGAAACACATTTATTTTGTTAATAAGATTGAGGGTTGTTCAAAATTCTAATTTAAAATAAGTTAGGTTGAGGATTAGGATTGGTTATAATTTAAATCTCTATAAATCACTTGTGTTTGTTGAAGTTGCTGAGATTTTTATTTAAAAGTTTAAACATTAATTATGTGATTGGAGTTAGTAGAAAGGAATAGTATTCCTTATTTCAAGGACACATGTATAGTCATAGACATAGTGTTAGGTGATAGTACTATTTATTTAAGTAATAAAACCTCTCTTATAAAAGGGAGGCTAATAAACCAAAATGTGTGTATATAATTGTATTTGAGAGTAAATGTGAGTGTATTCAAAATTTAAAAAATATATATATTTTTGTGTTTCAAGTTCTAAATCTTTTCATTTATGTTGAAAACTATTCTGTTTTTATTCTTGAAATATTTACTGTGATTTTCTTTTTGAGTTTACTTTGAGTGTTTTAGTTCCAACAAATGGTATTAGAGCTCAAATGACCTTAAAGTGCCTATTGGTGTTCAAAAGTCAAGTTTTGTATGCCGAAATTATGTTAAGAAAGTTGTTTGGAAAATTAGTTTTGAAACATGATGTTTTTATTATGCTGAAGTAGGGTTTTACGTTCTTTTTTTAAAAATGGAGTATGATTTCTGCTTTTTTTTATATATTTCTAAGTTTATGTTATATTTATAAAGTTTTTAATGTGAATTTTTTATGAATTCATGCTTTAAGAAGAAGAAAAAAATTCAATTATTGTACTTGTGTTCGAAAAAATTGATTTATATTGTTAAAAAAAGTTTATGAAGTTTGAGTTGGTTGTGTTTATTAAGTCTTGTTTAGTTCTATTTTTTCTTGAGAAGATGAAATGGTTTTCACAAGCTGTTAAATTGTTATTGATAAAATGATAGGCATATATTAGTTTTACAAATGTATGGAAAAGACCAACAACTCTATAAACTAAAAATTATGAAAAAAAGGACTGACAAGTCCAAAAAAAGCTACAAAAACATTATTGGTTAAGGACCTGTGCATATCCATAAACTGCTAAAATCTTATTGTTGAAAGATTATTGTGTTATCTTTTTATTGTTCTTTTGTGAAGCAGGATTAAGAATGAAGAAAATCAGTTGAAGAAGTTTTTGAAGTTTTAAGAAAGAGATTTGTTGTCAAGGAGGAGCTTTATTGGTGAAAGGCCAGCAAAAAGATGAAAAATGAAGATACATGCTGATGAGAGGCCACCACAAAAATGAAGAGTGATGAAGATATAATTTAAAGATGTTGAAGAAAATATTGATAAAAAAATGCATGAAAGCTTTAAAATAAATTTTGTTCATGGAAGCATAAGTCGAAATCTCCAACAAAAATCTCATTAAGGAAGGTTGTTGGAGTTGCTGAGGTTTTTATTTAAAAATTTACATATTAATTGGGAACAGGTTCAAATTGGACCCTCACTTTTTAACCTAGGAATACATTGGACTATAAAACTTTTTTTGGGCCTAATTGGAACATTTTTTGTCAAAATCATATTAAATTGGACCCTGACATTAAAAGTACATTGACAGTCATTTATTTCTATATGTTTAGATAAAATAGGCCCTACCAATTACTGTATTTACAATAGATATAGCAAGAGTGTGCCGCACTATCAATTTCAACCCTCTTTCCCTTAATTTCACTTTCATCAGCACCACCACCACCACCATTTACTCCCACTCTCCACCCTCCACATAAGTTATTTGAATTCTTTATCTTCTGGTATTCCAGCCACCAATAGAGGTGTAACCGATTAGAGCCGAGTTAAGTTTAGAGAAACTCAGGCTTGGCTCGTTTGAAAAATAGAAGGCTCGAGCTTGGCTTAAGCTCATTTATTTTTTAAAAGTGGAGCTCGAGGTTGAGCTCGGCTCATGTTTATTAAGTTCGAGCTTGGCTCAAGTTGAGCTCATTTATATTCATTTCAATTGAGCTCGAGCTCATTCATTTAAAAGCTTATTTAAATGCTCAATTGTGAGCTCGTCTGTAAGCTCATCTGTGAGCTCATCTCTGAGCTCATCTATAAGCTCATCTGTGAGCTAAAAAAATGAACATTTTAGCATCAAATAAGCTGTATATAACATCTATAAACAAGCAAAATAAATAATTTAATACAACCCATCCAAACTAACTAGGAAGAACAAAATTGTAAAAACTAAGATTTAAAGGCCACAACTTATCAAATCCACAAATAAGAGATAAATAGGAAAGATAGACAACAAATAAGAAGGAAATACATATAACGTGTAAAAAGTAATAAGACATAGAGAGACAAACAATAACTTTAAGAACCATATGAAAATTAACTCAAATGTATAATAAACACAGACAAAAATTGAGTTACTATATAGTTGAATAGTTGTACAATAAGATTATATAAAATTAAATTATAATTTAGAATTTAAAATGTATATTTATTTAATAATAATTTTAATTAATGTTAGACTTATTTATAACTAAATTAGTATTATTGAATAACAAATTGCTTTGTAATATTGAAATTGGTTATAATATTAAAACTATGTAGTTTTAATTACAACTACATAGTTTTGTAATATGATAAAACAAATTAAATTATCATTTATAATTTAAATTATATATTTATTTAATACTAAATTAAAATTATATAATAATACTAAAATTCTTTGTAATATTGAATAACATTAAGATTATATAGTTATCACTTAAGACTTACTCCGTAGTTGAATAGTTGTACAATAAGATTATATAAAATTAAATTATACTTTAGAATTTAAATCATATAATTATTTAATAATAATTTTAACTAATATTATATTTATTTAATACTAAATTAGTATTATTGAATAATAAATTGCTTTGTAATATTGAAATTGCTTATAATATTAAAACTACGTAATTTTTTATTATAACTACATAGTTTTACAATAAAATTATATAAAAATAAATTATAATTTATATTTTTGATCATATATTAAAACAATAATTTTAATTTATATAATATATTATAGTAGTAGAAAAATAGATAGTGGTTAATAAAATTAATAGAATTATTTATATAACACAAAAATTAGTACTATATTATTTAATATTAAATTATTTACTTAATATTGTATCTATTAATTAATTAAAATTATATTTACTTGATACTAATACTAATACTAATACTAACTTAAATTATCAATACTAATACTTTCTATTAATATTAATTTACATAAAAAAATTTGAAAGGAAAAGAGGAAAATAAATAAATCACAACAGAGATATTGATTACTAACCCTTTTCTCCTGCAGCAGAAACCGTAGTAAATATGTTGATCGAAGCCTTGACTACTAGAGAAAAAGCTATTGTCTTCATGATCTAAATACCACCGGAATAAACAAGAATGAGAGAAAAATACACAGAGTATTTTTGATGTGTTGAGAGAATTATGTGTATTGAGATGTGTTGTGTTGTGTAACGTACAAAAAATATAACACTCATTCTCAATAAAAGAGTAGGTAATAGACTTTGATTAGGAGTCTATAATATCTATATTCAAAACTTAAACGGATTAAGTCATGGGTGTATATAATCTAATATCTCCCACTTGTACATGACTGAACATATTCAGTTTTCATTCCATTCATACTGATAAATAGATCGTGCGACCAGCATATAACGAGAGCACTTATGTTATACACTTGTTAGAGATATATAGCGTCTCAATAGTAGATCTTATATCTTGACATATATGATGAGTGTGAAAAATATTTATTTTGAGCACTCCATTTTATTGCATATTAGGTTTATTAGTTGCGTGTTTAGTTTATTTTTAGTTAATTTAGTTAGTTTTGTTATTTTATTTTAATTATTAGGATTTAGTTATTTTTATGTTGAATAGATAATTTTTGCTTAGTTTTTGGTTGTAGGATGCATTTGAGATGAGATGGAGATAATACTTGAAGTTAAGATAAGATTGGAGATCAAATTTGAAGGCTATCCCCGCTATAGTTCTACACGCCCATGCCAAATTTGAGCACGGCCGTGCCTGAATATGGAGACAAGCAAGCATCAGGGGTGCACGGTCGTGCCAAAATCGAGCATGCCTGTGCCTGCTTCTGAGTGATTCAGAGTTGAATTCTTACGCAGCCATCCCACTTTCTTGCGCACTCGTGCCTGACTGATGTGGCAGCCAACGAAATGAGAAGTTTAAAGCTGAAGAATAGATAGATATAAGCTCATTTTTTAGTTCTTGATTAGATAGAGTTTGAAAGGGTTTAGATTACCTTTCTCACTAGGTGTCTAGGTCTATAAATAGAACCATTTAATTTTCATTAGAGGTTGTTCTTGTTTTGGATCTTGTTCTAGTTTTTGTTTTGCTTCAAAATACATTTTCATTTTGTTTTGCTTAGTTCATAGAGAGGAGATACTTAGCTTAAAGTTAGAAGAGCAAGGCTTCCTGACATCATTTGGAATGGGGTTTTTCTTGTATCACTCTTTTATTTATACGTTATTATGTTCGGAATGGTTTTCATTTCTTCATTTTTTTCTTTTAGTTTTAACATGAGTGGCTAGATCCTTTTTAGGGTTCTTATTCCAGATTGACCATGTGCTTATTGCGATTATGTTAAGTTGCTAGATCTAATTCATTAGTTGTTGTTGTGCTTAATGTCATTGTAGGACTGAACACCCTAATATTGAATTACTACTATAGGCTTAATCGAGAGATAGGTTCTGTAGGAATAGGCAATGACCTATTGATTGCTTAATTAGTTGAGAGATAGTTGAGTGGATTAATATTGATCAAAGGTTGTGTTTAAAATTGGAATTAAAAGGCATTAGGTTGGTGAGAGCCAGTAAACTTAGTGTTGATTAATCTTCAGTTAATTATAGGTTTATCTGAGAGGAAAACCTATAGTTTCTAAGATCCCTTTAAAATGAATTAGAAATAGTTAAACCTAGTTAGTTAATCAATCTTTTGAAATGGTCTAATTGAGAATAAGAACCCTAGCTTTTAATATTTGTTTGAATTTGAATTTTACTTTAGTTTGTTTTGGTTTTAGTTTTTTAAAAAAAATCTAAACTCTATTTCGGTGTCTAAACAAACGAATATAGTTAGTATTTCAGTATTCAATTCACAATCTCTGTGAAACGATATCTTTTATATTACTAGATACGATTCTATGCACTTGCGAATTTATACACATCAAGTTTTTGGCGCCGTTGTCGGGGATTGATAGAATTGATATTGTTAAGAAAATTGTGTTACTTGATTTAGACGTTATTTTTAATTTTGTTTTTAATTGTGGTATTGCAGGAATTTGTGTTGGTTGATGCACATCACATAAAGTGCAAACAAACATGGACTTGAGTTGATACCACTTGATTTGGAGTTAGAGAAGACAGTTCGAGAGAAAAAGAAATAAATAATCATATCACGACAATCATCAAGCAAAATGGATTTGGGGGATGACACAAGGAATGACCCACCGAGGCAACAAGTTCTTCAAAATCCTCAGAATGGTCAGAGAACCATGTGAGATTTTATGAGTTCGAATATGTAAGGTGATTAGACACTAATTGTAAGGCCGGCGTTAGCAGCAAACAACTTTGAGATCAAGCCTGCAATGATCCAAATGATCCAAAATTCACCATTCAATAGGTTACCATATGAGGATCCATTTGGTCATATGTCTAGATTCTTGGAGTATTATTCTACCTTTAAGATTAATGGAGTACAGCCTGATGCAATTCGGTTGATTCTCTTTCCATTTTCTCTTATGGACAGAGCAAAGAGATGGTTTACAAGCTTTCCACCCAACTCTATCAACACTTGGTAAGAGCTTTACACAGCCTTTTTCAACAAATACTTACCACCTGCAAAGGTGTTGAGGATCAGAAATGAGATTAATTCTTTCTTTCAAAGAGATGATGAAATATTATATGAGTGCTGGGAAAGATTCAAAGACCTTCAGAAGCAGTGTCCACCTCAATTGATTCCTACATGGGATTTGGTGCAATCATTTTATAAGGGAGTCAATCATACGGTTAGAGTCAATATTGATGCAGCAGCTGGAGGTACTATCATATCAAAGACACTAGAAGATGCATTGGATCTCTTTGAAGAAATGGCCAATATACAGAGTTTGTGGTCTAATGAGAGGACCATTACAAAGAAAGTTGGAGCAATAGAAGTGGACAATTTTACCATGTTGAATGCAAAGCTTGATGCTCTGACAAAAAGGATGGACAAAGTGAATGTGAATGCAGTATCTACATTATCTTCCTCATATGAACTATGTCAAGGAGGTCATCCTACCATAGAATGTCAAATGTTGCAATGGATGACTACAGAGGGAGTCAACTATGTGGGCAACTTCAAAGGACCTCAAAACTAAGTCTATGGTAATACCTACAATCCAAGTTGGAGGAATCATCCAAATTTTTCTTAGAGCAATCAAAGAAATAACCAGTAGAGACCACAAGCACCACCAGGATTTGAAGGTCAGAATGCACAACAACCTCAACCTCAATTTCACCAGAACAATGGTCCATCCTCTAGAAGTTCAATGGAGAGTAAGATGGAGAAATTCATGGATGTGATGTCATCAAAGATGAGTCAGCAAGATGAAGCTCAAAAGAGGATGGAGCAAATGATCTGAAATCATTCTTCTTCTATTCATAATCTAGAAGTGCAAATGGGGTAGTTAAAAAATTCCTCATCAATAAGGAATCAAGGTGCATTACCGAGCAATATAGAGAAGAATCCAAAAGATTAAGTAAAGGCTATCACCTTGAGAAGCGGTATAGAAATCCAAACCCCTAAAATAATAATGGAGTATGAAAAAAGAAGAATGAATGAGAGAAAGAACAGGATGAAGAAAGGGTTGAGACACCAGAAGAACCAGAAGTGAAGGAGGAGAACAAAGAAAAGGCAGAGTCATCACCAATTCGGGCTTATAAACCTCCAGTACCATACCCGTAAAGGTTGAAGAAAAAGGAGCATGATCAGCAGTTTGCAAAGTTTTTGGAAAGATTCAAGACTCTCCACATCAACATGCCTTTGGTGGAATATTTAGCTCAGATGCCGAAGTATGCAAAGTTCTTAAAGGAGCTGATTTCCAATAAAAAGAAGTTACAAGAGTTTGAGTCAGTCACACTTACAAAAGTGTGCAGTGTTATCATCTCAAATAAACTTTCTTTAAAAGGGAAGCAACCAGGAAGTCTTACTATTCCATATTCTGTTGGAAATTTATCATTTCAAAAATATTTTTATGATTCAGGTGCTTTTATTAATCTTATGCTTTTGTCTATTTATAGGAAATTGGGACTTGGAGAAGCAAGACCAACAAACATCCGCTTACAACTAGCAGACAGAACAGTAAAGGAACCAGAAAGTATAGTAGAAGATATACTAGTAAGGGCTGGAAAATTCATTTTTCCAGTGGACTTTGTCGTCCTTGACTTTAAGGAAGATGAAGACATTCCATTAATCCTTGGTATGCCTTTCCTCTATACTGCTAAGGCAATCATTGATGTATATGATGGAACTTTGACTCTAAGAGTAGGTGAAGAAAGTTGTAAGTTCAACATCTATCAAGGTATGAAACATTCTTCTAAAAATGATTTATGTTTTAGAGTTGATGTTTTGGATGAATATGTGATTGAAGTCCAACAAAGGAGGTTGGCAAATTATGATGAATTGGAGTATATTGAGAAGTGTATGCAGGTACAAACCGCCCAAGATGAAGATTACTTTAAAAACAAAACTTATTTTTCCCAAATTCAATTACCAAACACTGAACCTACACCATCATCAACTATAAAACCACCAAATGTAGATTTGAAACCTTTACCTCAATATTTGAGGTATACTTTTCTTGGAGAGAACTAAACTTTACCTGTGATTATATCCTCTAAACTCACCCAAGACCAAGAGGAATTGCTTGTGAGGATGCTTAAGAGAAGAATAAGAGCAATTGGTTGACAAATTTCGGATATAAAAGAGATAAGTCCATCTTATTTCATGCACAAAATTCTAATGGAAGACGGATACAAGCCAACCATTGAAAGGCAAAGGAGGCTAAATCCAAACATGCAAGAAGTGGTGAAGAAAGAAGTGGTTAAGCTATTAGATGTAGGGATCATTTATCAAATTTTAGATAGTTCATAGGTAAGTCCTATCCAGTGTGTACCAAAGAAAGGAGGAATGACTGTAGTGGAAAATGAAGAAGGTAAGCAGATCTCTACAAGAGTAGTGACTGGATGGATAGTGTGCATTGAATATAGGAAGCTGAATTCAACTACTAGAAAGGACCACTTTCCACTACCATTTATTGATCAGATGTTGGAGAGGATAGCAGGACATGCCTTCTACTATTTTCTAGATGGTTATTCGGGATACAATCAGATAGCAATTGCTCTAGAAGATCAAAAGAAAATGACATTCACATGTCTCTATGACATATTTATTTATAGAAGAATGCCATTTGGATTATGTAATGTTCCATAAACTTTTCAAAGGTGCATGATGGCTATATTCTCAGACTTAGTAGAAGATATTATGGATGTGTTCATGGATGACTTCTCAGTTTATGGCAGTTCTTTTAAAGGATGTTTAGAGAATTTATAGTAAGTTCTGATAAGGTCTGAAGCGACAAACTTGGTACTAAATTAGGAGAAGTGTCATTTTATGGTGGAGGAAGGAATCATTCTTGGGCATAAGATTTTAGCACAAGGTATTGAAGTGGACAAAGCAAAAGTGGAGACCATTGAAAAGCTTCAATACCCTATAAACGTCAAAGGAATTTGAAGTTTCCTAGGCCATGCAGGATTCTATCAACGATTTATCCAGGATTTTTTAAAAATCTCTAAACCTCTTTGTAAATTACTTGAGAAAGATTCTTCTTTTGACTTTATTAATGATTGTAAATTGGCTTTTGATAGGTTGAAAGAAGCATTAATAATAGCTCCTATAGTTGTCTTGTCAGATTAGAATCTTCCATTCGAATTGATGTGCGATGCAAGTGATCATGTAATAGGAACTGTACTGGGCCAAAGGAAGGAGAATAAACTTTATGTTATCTATTATGCAAGCCGAACCTTGAATGATGCACAACTCAACTATGCTACAACCGAGAAGGAGATGCTAGCAGTAATTTTTGCTTTTAATAAATTTTGATCTTACTTACTTGGTTCTAAAGTTGTTATGTATACAGATCATGCAGTGTTGAAATATCTTTTGAACAAGAATGACTCAAAGCCAAGGCTCATATAATGAGTGTTGCTTTTATAAGAGTTTGACATTAAAATTAAAGACAAGAAGGGATTAGAAAATGTAGTAGCTGATCATCTCTCAAAATTGGAACTAGAGCAAGAAGACAATGAGGAGGAAGAACCTATCCAAGAGCTATTTTCAAATGAGATGTTGTTAGCAATCCAAAGTTTAAATGTACCATAGTTTGCGGATATAGCTAACTTTATATCAAATGGGAAATTTTCGGAAGAATTCAATAGTCAATAAAAGAAGTCATAATTCTAAGTATTATCTGTGGGATGATCCATATCTCTGGAAGCTATACAATGATGGTTTTATAAGAAGATGTGCAGGAGATGAAGAAACCAAGTCAATTTTGTATTATTGTCACGGAATGGTTAGTGGTGGTCATTTTGGTCCGTAAAGAACTGCTGCAAAAGTTCTTGAAGCAGGGTTATATTAGCCTACTCTCTTTCATGATGCTAGACAGTGTGTACTCAGTTGTGATACATGTTAAAAGAGTGGCAACATTTCAAAGAAAGATGAAATACTCCAATCGAAAATTCTTAAGGTAGATATATTTGATGTATGAGGCATAGATTTCATGGGGCCATTTCCTATTTCAGATGGAAATAAGTACATACTTGTTTGTATAGATTATATATCCAAATGGGTGGAAGCTCAAGCTTGTGCAATAAATGATGCAAGGGTAGTTTGCAAATTCCTGAGCAAACTCTTTGCTAGGTTTGGAACGCCTCGAGCCATCATAAGTGATGGTGGAACACATTTCTGTAATAGAAACATGGAAGCATTGCTAGCTTATTATGAAGTTAAACACAAGATAACCACTCCATACCATCCCCAAATAAGTGGACAAGTAGAAATAAGCAATAAAGAGTTGAAGCGGATTCTTGAAAGAACAGTGAGCAAGTCGAGAAAAGAGTGGGCAAGGAAGTTGGATGATACTTTGTGGGCATATCGAACAGCTTATAAGACACCTATTGAAATGTCTCTATATAGGTTGGTGTATGGAAAAGCATGTCATCTTCCTGTTGAAATTGAGCATAAGGCTTACTGGGTAATCAAGGCTTTGAATTACGATTGTATGAAAGTCACGAAAAAGAGATTTTTACAGTTAAGTGAATTGGAAGAGATAAGAGAGATAGTGTATGAAAACTCTAGAATTTATAAATAACGTATAAAGAAGTGGTATAATGCCGAAATAAGGATTAAGAGTTTTCAAGAAGGAGACCAAGTATTGCTATTTAACTCCATACTCAAATTATTTCCAGGAAAGCTCGAGAGTAGATGGTTAGGACCATTCATAGTGAGCCAAGTCTACCCTTACGGAGCTATGGAAGTTTACAACACTTAAGGAGAAAAGTTCAAAGTCAATGGGCAAAGACTGAAAATCTACTATGGAGGCATATTAGAGAATTCTCGCTAATTAGCCTTTCTGGCTGATTCAACACCATAAAGATCATGATTGTCTAAGCTTATAGACCTAAAAGAGCGCTTCTTGGGGGATCAACTAAGTTTTCATTTTTCATTTTTCTTGTTAATTCTTTTAGTCTTTAGTTTTACAATTTCTAATCATAAGTTCTTGAACTTTGATTTTCAGAGAAGAAGCATGAAAGATGTCAAAAATTAATTGATGAAGAGAGCTAAAATAGGAAAGGTAAGTATCTTTTATGTGGGAATAAAATTTATGATTATTATATGTGTGTATGGGTGATTTCTCAAGAGTAGTGTGTGAATGTATATGTTGCGCACCCTGCTGCTCACCCACGTAACCTAGTTGAAAGAAAAGCAGAATCAAATCTTTAAAACCAGGCACGGCCGTGCCAATTTCGCGTACGGTCGTGCCTACCTGAAGTTGGGACAGTCAAAAAAATCAAAAACCAGGCACGGCCACACCACTTTCGCACATGGTCATGCCATCTATCGGTTAATTTCCACATTACACATTCTTTTAGGTCTTCAATTGACTCAAATCCCCAATTCTCCATACTTTTCCACTACCCACAACTTTCAAAACTCTTTTTCATCTTCCTAGACTTAGGGTTTCTCAAATTTGACTCCTTTTTCAAATTCCCAAATTTCTTTTGCAAGTTCCAAGCTATTTTCTCTTCCCAATTCCTTTTTCTCTTCCTAATTCACACTTCCCTCTTTTCAAAACCATAACCCTCTCTATATGAACCTCTCTTCCATTCTTTTTTCTCTGCTCTCAATTCATTTTCTCATCTTACTCTCAAAATTCTCAAGCACAACTTCCTCTTTCACATTCTCTACTCTACACCAATAATGGAAAGGGAACCAAAAAGGAAGACAGTTGCCCAAAGGAGAATAAGAAGACGTGGGGGAAGCTCTCGCAATCCCAACTAAGAAGAAGAAAGAATGGTAAGACCCTATCCCCTTAACATTCAATTTGGGCATGAAGGGCAAAGGAACAAGTTTAATCAATTGATGTCTAAACCATTTGTGCCTATGAAATACATGAGTACATCTTCCCTTCAAAGAGCGGGTTTGTTAGATAGTGTAAACATGTATATAAATAGGATGGGTTGGGAGGCTTTTGTGATGATGCAACACCCCACTTATGTGATTCCTACATATGAATTTCTATTATCTTTTCAATTTGATGAGAGTGAGGCCATGCTAAGTTTTAGGCTAGGCAACCAAGATCATAGTATTGGCCTATTTGAACTTAATGATGTATTTCACTTTCCAAAAGATTAAGATGCAAATGTTAATTTTGATAGAAATGAATTTTAGAGGGAAATCACTGGCCAAAGACATGGCATGTATGAGCCTAGGTTAGTCAAGGAATCCAAAATTCGATCACATGCATTGAGGTATCTTCATAGGCTCATGTCACACTTTTTATTTCTTCAAAAGGAAGGGGATTCGGTAGTCACCACCATAGAATTGAATGTTTTATATTACATGATTAACAATCTCAAGTTGGTTGTCTGTCATGTAATGGCATCTAAATTCAAAGATGTATCAAATAAATGAGCGGGGGCAATTAAGCTAGGTGGATTGGTGCTTAGCATCACCAAATATTTGGTCTTTGATATCGATAATATGCCCTTCGATAAACTATCGGGTCCTTCTCTCATCGATCTTTATATGATGGAAGCTATGGGTATGGTTGAAATAGGACGAAATGGAGTGCCTATACTCATTGGTGATCAACCTCAACAGCAAGCAATGCAAGATGAAGAAGAGGAAGAAGGAGAGATGTATTAAGTCATGCAACGCCTAGATAACTTGGAGCTCCTAGTAGGTATGATTGATTCTAATGTGGGGGGAACTTACCTCAATGGCACAAAATATGAACACAAACATCAACATAATCAATCATAACCTTATGGCGTATTTTCAAGCTCAAAACTTTTTCCCACCTCCATTCCCTCCTAATGATCAAGAACCACATCTATGAAGATTCAAGAACTTGTGTTTGGAAATTTATGTTTTTTGTTTGTTTTAGTGTGTGTTTCATCTTGTATTTGCTTTAGTTTTATGTTAATGCTCGTGTACTTTATTTTGTTTTATGCTTATGTAATTTCAATTTGCCTTGATTAGTGATATGTAATGTCATTTTGGTTGTGTTTTCAAGTTACGTCCTTTCCTTTTTATTTAAATTATGCAATATATGGGCAATGTAAGTGGTTTAATGCACTATAATGCATCATTTTCACTTGTTAGAACCATTTTAATTTGCCAATTTTTGATGTCAAGCACGGCCATGCCATTTTACGACACGGATGCGCATGTTTTGAAGTGTTTTAGATCATAAAAATGAGAATCAGGCACGGCCGTGCCACTTTCACGTACGGTCGTGCCACTTGACACAGTCTGAAATTGCACAAAGCATGCACGACCATGCCACTTTTGCGCATGGCCGTGCCACCTGATAGTCATTCACCTCTAAATTTTTTCCAAAGTTTTATGTATTGAGGACATTGCATAATTTAAGTGTGGGGGAGGAAAAATAAAATTTTTCAAATTAAATTTTGTTATTTTATTTTTAGGATTATTTTAATGTTTTTAAGATTTTTAATTCTATTAGGATAGTGAGTTTTTATCTTTCAATAAAATTTATCTTTTCACATAGGATTAGGAGATGAGTTGTGTAGTCCTTGTAAACTTCTAATTTTGTTCTTCTATTTATTAGCATAGGATTGTTTTAATTCTCAAAACTTCTACATTCTCTATACTTTTCTTTTACTCAAATTCTCTGCATCTATATTCTCTGCAATTCTTTTTCTTGTTACCTAATAAGTTCAAATAGCATGTCTAGCAATAGCCAAAGGTTCAATGCAAAAGGGAAGGCACCAATGGAGATAAGACCTAAGCCAACAGATCTCAAAGATAAGTATGATGCTTTCTTCCCTATTCTTTCGGATGAAGAAGGTAAGAGATTCTATTCTCTTAGCAAAAGAAATATATGCATGCCTAAATACTTTGATGATCAAATCTTGAAAGATATTGGAATGCATGATTTTTGTGAATGTTTTGTGCAAAAGGCTAGGCTAGTATAAGTTAAAAATAGTGAAATATTATGTATTTTTAGAATTGACCATTGAATTCTACACTACTTTGAAAATTAAAGATGAAAAGTAAAGAATTTTTTCGTGTTGATTCTTTGGAAAAGAATATGATTTTGACTATGATCTCATGACTGAAATTTTTAGTTTTTCTAAAGGAGGTATTTGTCAACCTCCTCCCGAATTTGACATGATTGGGTTTTGGGCTGAAATTACTAAAGGGGATAGAATAAGTCATGGAGATACTATGATTAGTAGTCTAATTGATAGTCACTCATATTTTTTGATGCACAAATTCATGATACATACCATCTTTGGTAGGAATAATAGTACAAAGGTTGTGCTTGATGAATTATTCTTAATGTGGTGTATGTCTACTAACCGTAGGGTGAATAGTGCATATCTTGTCTTATATTCTATGTGGCATATTGTGCAGGGATGAAAAACATTGATGTCTATGGGCCACATTATCACGGGTTTGGCTATACATTTTGTACCAAGGAAACTCGCCTTTTTTGCACTATTGGAACGTGAGATCTTTAATGAAGATTTTCTGGTCAGAGCTGAGATCATCACAGATTTGGGAAGGTTAGAAGATGTAGACAATTAAAGATGCTATTAGCTACATCAAACGGCCTTGAGATATGGAGATGTTCCTCTACCCAAGGTGGTAGAAAATTTTGATGATATCAGTGAAGAAGAGGAAGAAGATGTTAAACCTTAATTACCTCATTAGAATGCAAGAGTGAATAAGAAGGATGGTAAAGCCAAAGCAAAGAAAAAGAATAGAGCAGCAAAATGGAAGAGATTTGAGGAAAGTATTGAGAGAATCAAAAAGAAGATAGAAGATGTGGCAAATCAAACTGATCAAAGGCTTGGTCACATGATGATCGATATGATCACCAAATTTGAAGTTTATGAGACCCTACGAGATGCAAGGATGGATAATTTGATGGTTGAAGTAAAGGAGCTGAAATAATTGATCTCTCAAAGTAAAGGAACTAAGACATCAATAGAGCCATCTGTTGAGATCATAGTTCCAAAGACTTTGTCTTCGAATGCATCTGACTATGGGAGTTTTCTTTCCCTTTTATTTTTCTATTTTTATTTTTATTTTATGTTTTTCATTTTAGTTTGTTATTGCATGAATAAAAGACCTTTTACTTGAGTTTTTGAGCCTATTTTTACTAAGATTTAGTATCATTAGGTGTGTTTTTCTTTAGTAAGTGTGTTAATCTCCTTTTAATGCTCGGTTTGGATTGTTAAGTTAGAGGAATAACTTATGATTAAGAATTTTTAAATTTTAATGAACATAATGCTTACTCCTTCATTGAGTGATTGAAATAGTGTGCTTGATAGTTGAGAAAGATGTTTATAGAAATTTAAATATTTCATGTAGTTCATATATGCATAGGCACTATATCTAAAATAAATAAATAAATTTCTTAAGTGAGATGGAGTGTAAAACGCATTCGTATATGTACTTCAATGCTCTATAAAGGGGATGAGTATCCAAAGGACTTTATTGAGGTATCCACATTGAGTAATATGGAAAGGTAGGGGATACTACAATAGAGAAATTATAAGGAATAAAATGTGTGCCCTTTAAGTGTTATTGATGATAGAACTACTTGAGTGTTAGTGTTTCATGCCTACTTTTATTTTTCTTGGTTGTTAATTATACTTTTTCATAAATTCAACGAGGGAGTTTGCTCTTCACTTGGTAATTATTATGTCCTTGGTCATGAGTTATTATTTTAATTTTTGGTTTAAAACTTTGTATTAACGGGAGATTAGAATGGTTCCTCAAGTTAAAAACTACTCATGATGTTGGTTCTTTGTATAAATAAGTTATTCTCTTATTTTTGTTGAGGACAAGCAAAGGCTCAAGTGTAGGGAAATTTGATGAGTGTGAAAAATATTTATTTTGAGCACTCCATTTTATTGCATATTAGGTTTATTAGTTGTGTGTTTAGTTTATTTTGAGTTAATTTAGTTATTTTTGTTATTTTATTTTAATTATTAGGATTTAGTTGTTTTTATGTTGAATAGATAATTTTTATTTAGTTTTTGGTTATAGGATGCATTTGAGATGAGATGGAGATGATACTTGAAGTTAAGATAAGATTGAAGAACAAATTTGAAGGCTATCCTTACTACAGGTCTGCACGCCTATGCCAAATTCGAGCACGGCCGTGCCTGAATATGGAGACAAGTAAGCATCAGGGGTGCACGGCCGTGCCAAAATTGAGCACGCCCATGCCTGCTTTCGAGTGATTCAGAGTTGAATTCTTATGCAGTCATGCCACTTTTTTATACACCCGTGCCTGACTGATGTGGCAGCCAACAAAATAAGAAGTTTAAAGCCGAAGAATAGATAGATATAAGCTCATCTTTTAGTTCTTGATTAGATAAAGTTTGAAAGAGTTTGGATTACCTTTCTCACTAGGTGTCTAGGTCTATAAATAGAACCATTTAATTTTCATTAGAGGTTGTTCTTGTTTTGGATCTTGTTCTAGTTTTTATCTTGCTTCAGAATACATTTTCGCTTTATTTTACTTAGTTCATAGAGAGGAGATACTTAGCTTAAAGTTAGAAGAGCAAGGCTTCTTGACATCATTTGGAATGGGGTTTTTCTTGTATCACTCTTTTATTTATTTGTTATTATGTTCAGAATGGTTTTCATTTCTTCATTGTTTTCTTTTAGTTTTAACATGAGTGGCTAGATCCTTTTTAGGGTTCTTATTCCGAATGGACCATGTACTTATTGTGATTATGTTAGGTTACTAGATCTAATTCATTGGTTGTTGTTGTGCTTAATGTCATTTTAGGATTGATCACCCTAAGATTGAATTAATATTATAGGCTTAATCGAGAAATAGGTTCTGTAGGAATAGGCAATGACCTATTGATTGCTTAATTAGTTGAGAGACAGTTGAGTGGATTAATATTGATCAAAGGTTGTGTTTAAAATTGGAATTAAAAGGCATTAGGTTGGTGAGAGCTAATAAACTTAGTGTTGATTAATCTTCAGTTAATTATAGGTTTATCTGAGAGGAAAACCTATAGTTTTTAAGATTCCTTTAAAATGAATTAGAAATAGTTAAACCTAGTTAGTTAATCAATCTTTTGAAATGGTCTAATTGAGAATAAGAACCCTAGCTTTTAATATTTGTTTGAATTTGAATTTTACTTTAGTTTGTTTTGGTTTTAGTTTTAAAAAAAATCTGAACTCTATTTCGGTGTCTAAACAAACAAACATAGTTAGTATTTCAATATTCAATTCACAATCTCTGTGGGATGATATATTTTATATTACTTGATATGATTCTGTGCACTTGCGAATTTATACACATCAATATGCCTTATTCTTATGTTCTTGCTTTTACTTTTTAGGCCCCTTAGCCTTCCCTTTGCCTTGATTCTTGTGCTTATTATTGTTGGAACTTGTTCCATTTGAGGAGCTTCCTTAAGTGTAATGCACTTATGCATTAACTTTGACTGACGCAAGTTGATCTTCCTCTAACTCCAAATGTCGCACAGCATCCTCAAAGTTCCTTATGTTCTTTGAGTGTGTTAGGTGCATCCTCATATACTCCCAACTGTTGGGCAAAGAGCGGATGACAGCTTGAATCTTTCGCTCCTCAGTCAACACATGACCAGCATCTTTTAATTCAGTGATCATATTAGACATCTCTCTAAAATATTTCTTCATTGTATTATCAGGATGTTTCTTGTAGGTGTCAAACTTAATGGTCAATGAGTGAAGTTTAGTCAATGACATACCTCCAAAGTTCCATTGCATTCTCATGCTTTTTAAATTGCTTAGTAATGTCATCATCTATTGCACTAAGCAGAATGATGCGAGCAGAAGAATTCTTCTTCTTCCATGTTTGGTATGCCTCTCTGTCCCGCATATGCTGGATAGTGGATCCATCCTCAGGCTCAGTCATAATAATGTTGAGCATATCAAAAACCTCTTGTTCTTTATTTATGCTCTAGACCTCATAATTGTCCCCATTCAACTTAAGGTCTTTGTTAAGCTCAGCAACAATGGATTTAGTAGCAGTTGTCATTGTTGATCCTCGTGATCTTCAATGATTAATGGTTGCACTTCGTTAGTAGAACAGGCAATACACATAACTAATATACATTTAACATATTAACCAATAAAATCTCCCACTAGACCTAGAATCGAAGAGGTCACTAAGTTTCCAATTACCATCCAAGTTCTAATGTTTGATACTACTAGTTAAAAGTTCATGCATATTAGTAAATATTATTATATCAAACTTTTAAGTTCTCTAACTCTAAAGTTTTATGATCATACAATTAGTCCTTTGCATAACAATTTCAAATAATGCAATACATAAACACATTCAAATATTGCAAATAAACGCAATTAAATAAGCAAAATAAGAAATTGCATTTATTGGTAACATGTATCTTAAACATTTATTAAGAAATTGTAAAAGAAACCAAAAATGAAATGAACATTCAAATCCAACAATTATAACTAAAACAATGATGTACTAAACATCAAATGATATCACTAAAATAATAGTTACTAAAAGGGATAATAACATTTTCAGTCTTATTAGTTGGACTGATTTTCCAATTTAGTCCTATAACCTTAATTTTTTACAATTGAGTACTGGAAGTTTTAAAAATATTTCACGTTAGTCCTAGGGCGTTATCTGTAACGGAGATTGCTGACGTGGCGCGATGAACGTGAAGGTTATAAGACTAAATGGAAAAATCGGTCCAACTAATAGGACTAAAATTATTATTATCCCTTAATAAAAAAAATGAAGCCACCTTAGCAGTGACACTAATAAATACAATCTCCATTATAGATAATTTCTTAGGACTAACTAGAAATTTTTTTAAAACTTCCAGTACTCAATTGTAAAAAATTAAGGTTATAGGACTAAATTGGAAAATCGGTCCAACTAATAAGACTGAAAATGTTATTATCCCTTACTAAAACTATTTTAAGGAACTGTCGCTTTTGGCATATAAATGCCCAATAAGGGGTGAGACTTATAAAGTTTATACTTGAGTCTATAAGGAACAAAGTATTGTATCTCCCTTCTGTATTGTAGATGCTTCACAATTCGTCCACTTCTTAGGACCATGTTTTCAAGAGGAAGAACCATTTTCATCATTCCTCATCTTAATATGATTTTCAAGAATGCTCTTATAGCATCCATATAGGTGTGATTAATCTTATTAACCTACACTTGATGTAAAATTTACCCATAATCCCTACGATTAAGGGTCTTTACCATATCAGACATAAGACCATCAAAGTCACGGCCTCGAGAGTAACCACCATGCAAAATGCACTTTCGCATCTTTCCATGGACACGTACGATATGTTCAATTAATGCATCAATATCATCATAACGCCTCATAGTCTCTATCCTTATCTTACGAATCTCTTTTCTAAGATGATGGACCTTTTGCATATGATAGTCATTCCTAATGACTGCGGGTACGGGCATAATGACTCCTTTTCTATACACAATATAGAAAAGGAGTTTTAGTTTATCACGCAAAGTAATAATCTAATGACAATTGAAAACTTATTTTCAATTAGTATCATTATATATGGAGACAATAAAAATTCCAAAAATGCAATTTTAAAATTCTGATTTTCACAAATTATTTTGTCGAAGACAAAAAATAATTTTTAAAATAATATTTAACTAATTAAATATTTTTCACAACAAAGAAAAAATAAAAATTATTTTCTGCATGATAAAAAAATTTACAATAATTATATCAAAAAATCAAAAAAATTAAAATATGCATACTGGAAAAAAATGGAGATCAAAATGGAGTTTTATACAGCCCTCACGCGCCACCAAACGCGCTTCTCACGCACGTGGCAAAAATCCTTTATTTTATTTTATTTTATTTTATTGATTTCACGTGTCACAATGTGATTGGTCCATGTCGCACCACGTGTCAACATGCTTTTGGTCCTAAGTGCTGATGCGATAGCCACGTCATCGCCACATGTCACCAGCATACTTACGTATCTGCCACGTGTCACCCCATGATTTTTCAAATGAGCTTACGTGGCAGACACGTCATCTGCCACGTGGCAGAAGCCTATTGGACCACGTGGCTCGAGCTACAAATCAGGTCGCGCCATGTGGCCCGCTCATTTGCTGAGTGGAGCCTTTTACTTCACTCACCGACAGTGGCGCGTGCAAGCCACGCTCCTCCTTCCCGGTCAATTCAGGCATCCGGACTTTTTCCGGTGGGGGATTTTCCGGGGTCCTTGTCTCATTGATAAGGTCAAAACTTAAAAATACCCCTTTCTTAATAGTGATATCAATTTTGCACATTAAATTAAAAATCAAAACATGTATATGAACTACAGGACAAAAAAAATAGATTTTCATAAACTGCAGTATATTATTCAATAGACGAAAATCATATTTTTCAATTTAGTTTTCAATAATATCATGCCAATGATATTGAATCATGAAAACAAGCTCTGATACTAATGAAAGAAAAATAGGGAAATAAATAAATCACAACAGAGATATTGATTACTAATCTTTTTCTCCTGTAGCGGAAACCGTAGTAAATATATTGATCGAAGCCTTGATTACTAGAGCAAAAGCTATTATTTTCATGATCTAAATACCACCGGGATGAACAAAAATAGGAGAAAAATACACATAATATTTTTGGTGTGTTGAGAGAGTTCTGTGTATTGAGATGTGTTGTGTTGTGTTACATGCAAAAAACATAACACCCATTCTCAATAAAAGAGTAGGTAATAGACTTTGATTAGGAGTCTATAATATCAATATTTAAAACTTAAACAGATTAAGTCATGGGTGTATATAATCTAACAAAAATTATATAGCTTTATCATAAATACATAATTTTATTATATATAATATTTCATATTAATTAATACTGATTTAATTAGCATTGTCTTTGATCAAAATTAAAAAGAGAATTGATTTGATTAAATTTTTTAATGCAACATGAATATTTTAAGTAAAACTAACACTAATTAATTGCCATTTAATTAAAATTGTAATTATATAAAATTAAAATTATGTATTTTATATTTTTATTTAAACAATATAATTATCATTTTATAGTAAACTTTAAGAAAATTAGTTTGATAATAAAAATAATAATTTTTAAATATTGGGGGGTAAATAGTATAATATAGTCATATAGAGGGGGGCAAATAGGATAATTTTTTTGTCAACTAACGGTAATAATGACAACAAATTTAATGAATGAGTAAATAGTATAATTACGCTAAATAGAAGGGAGAGATAATATAAATTTTAAATGCCAAGGACTAAGTAGTGTAATATATCAAATCACAAAGGGTAAATAGTAATTCACCCTTTTTAGTTAAAGACAATTATGTTCTTGGTAAATGATAGTATCTCAATGAATGCTTATTATTATTATTAAATATTATTCTTGTAGTTTTTTTTATTAATGTGAGATCAAAGGATTTTTATTGTTAATATTAGAAATGAAATGATTTATGGTCCAAAAAAATGTCCTAAAAATTTAAATATTATAGATAAAATGTGACTAATTAAAATCATTTTCTAGAGACATTGTTGCTAAAAACATTATTGAAAATGTCCCTATTGATAAACTAACAAAGACGAAAAAACAAAAAACATCGCTAATAATTATACATTTTTGAGATGAAAATCAAAACGTCACAAAAAGGAAAAAATCCCTAAATAAACTCTTTAGAGACAAAAATATTTTTCCCAAAATACTTTTCATCAGATGTTTTCAGACATATTTTTTATTGCAAAATTATAATATTTAGAGACGAATTTAGAAATCCGTACGTGCAATGATTTATTTTCATCCTAAAAAATTTTTAGTAACTTTTTTGTTTGTTTGTGATGTTTTTTCTGTGTCTTAGATTTTAGTATTTTATTGTAGTGGATGCACCAATTATAAGTACTAAAATATCATCTAGAGAATGAATTCTTGCATAAGGCATGATCTTTTTCTCTTACATTGACTTGCACCACCAAGTACAGAGAAAATGATGAGATGAATTTGGAGGGCAAAGGATTGATAGGTGAATACGAAAGGGAAGAAGATGGGGGTGAATAAAAAGGGGAAGAAGGTGGGGATTGATGGGGATGAATAAGAAGGGGAAGAAGATAAGGGTTAATAAAAATATGAATAAGATGGGAATTAATGGTAGTGAATAAGAAGAGTAAGACGATGGGGATTGATGGGTGATATTTTTCTCCTATGTTAACTTGCACCGTGAAGATGGAGGGAAAGATGGCACACTCTTGGCACATATATTGTAAATATAATAATTGGTGGGCCCATTTTATTCAAATAGGTAGAAAATAAATAACTATTAATGTACTTTTAATGTCAAGGTCCATTTTAATATGATTTTGACAAAAAAAATATAACTAATTAGGGCCCAAAAAAATTTTAGAGTCTAATGTGTTCCTGGGATAGAAAGTGAGGGTCCAATTTGGACCTTTTCTTTATATTAATTATGTGATTATAGTTAATAGAAAGGAATAATGATCCTTATTTCAAGGACACATATATGATTATAAATATAGCATTAGGTGACAATACTCTTTATCTAAGTAAAGAAACCTCTCCTATAAAAGAAGACAGCTGAGCCAAAATATGTGTATGTAATTGTATTTGAAAGTAAGTGTGAGTATACTAAAAATGAAGAAGAAGAAAAAAATTGTTTTGTGTTTCAAGTTCTGAATCTTTTTGTTTATGTTAAAAACTATTTTGTTTTTATTCTTGGTATGTTTGCTGAGACTTTTTTTTTTGAGTTTGCATTAAGTGTTTTAATTCCAATAATGTTTTGTTTCTCTTTTTAATCTCCTTTTCAAAATCCCTATTCACCCCCTTCTTTTTAGGACTATTTCATAATTAAGGACAATTTTATCTATTGAAATTTAAAATTTAAATATTTTGATAGAAAATAATTTCAAAACTTTTTATAATTGTTTTGGATATTAAATCTTTTAGAAAGGATTAGATGACCTAACTTAGTGATATTATGTTTATTTTTGGGTTAAAAAAATAGATTAAAGGTCTAATTAAACCTTCCATTAAATATTAGAGGGTAAATTTTATCTTTTCACTTATAACTAAATAGGTTCTTGCTATGATATACTAATGCATATATACACAAATAAAATTAAAAACATTAGATTAATCTTATTTAATTGGCTTTTATTAGGGTACACATATGCGTATGTATACAAATAAAACTGAAAATCGTTAGATTAATTCTTATTTAATCATAACCATTAAATAATTTTGTATAGGGTAAAGGTACATTTTTTCCCCCTAATGTTTATACTAAAGTGTACATCTGCCTTTGAAGAAATTTTTAGTTCATTTAAGCACAAAAATTTAAAAATAAAGTTTTTATGCCCCCCACATAACAATTGTTATACCATATATTTCCTTCTTGTACTAAATTATAATTTTTTTAATACAAACAGTATCAACTAAACCCCAAAAATTCATTTAGTTTTTACTTTTATCCTCTTTCTCTCTCCTTCAACCACCCATCCACCTACATACACACACTACCAATAATAATATCCCCACTTCAACAACTACACCTTCACTACTCTAACCATACAATAATACAACAAAATCTAACTTATGATAAAAATTCCTCACAAAAGTTTTCCTTTTCTCTCATTAGCTCAAACAATATGAATGAACAAACCACCACCACTTCCATGATCATCACCGCCATCATTGTTTTCTTCTCATGTCACTAATTCTAATTCAAAATTGCCACTTTTATTTACAAACCCAAATACTTATCTCACTCCTCATCATTTATTTTTGAATTACTCATTAATTTTTTTGCTCAATTCTCATCACTAATTTTCTAACTACCCAATGATTTTCTTTGCTTAATTCACAATTACCCAATTTCTAGTTATTGTCCTTTGATTGTTGGGTTTCCTATAATGGTGACTAGTGGATTCCACCAGAAAAGGTGGTGATGAGCTCTACTTTCTATTACTGCTTTTGTCACTGCCTTCGTATCTAGAGGAGGAGGAGGAGGAGGAGTTACCAGGTCATAGGGTAACACCACTGTCTCCGGTCAATTGATGTCAACCAATGGTAGTGTTGGTTCTCCTTTTTCAGCTAGTGACAACACTTTTCTCAGGTTGAATCGTTTGGTTATCAACATAAAATTTTGATACTGAGATTTTGTAATTCTGGGATTTTGCAATTTTTTTGTAATTTTGAGTGATTTATGTTGATTTTTAATCTAAAATAATGTTGATTGTCAGTCTATTTAATTACTTGAATTTATATACTAGCTATGGTAAGTTTATTAGAAATAATTTTTTAGAAGTGATTTTGCTATTATCTATTAATGTTATATATATTTGAAACCATAATTTTATTGGAAATAGTTTTGAGAAGTAGGAGTGTTTCAATAAGTATTGCTGATGATAAATAATGCAATTTTTATATAGGACAATGATACTTGTCCATGTGAGAGACACCAACAGTGGTGTCTCTCACAGAAAAAGACAAAAAAAATTTTGTCCAAATTACTATTTTATCCCTAATAATATTATAATATTAAAAATTATATAATAATAAAAATATAGTTATTTTAATTAATTAATTAATTAAATTGACAAAATCTAAAACCTAAAAAAGAACTGGGTGAACCTGTCGTGTCATAATTTACAAATTCATGTATTATATATATATTTTTTTATTTATTTATATTTTTATGAATATAAAAATTACGGGGGGCAAAATTGAAATTTTGCCCCCCACCGAGACACAGGTAGGCGTCGCGCACAGCGACGCCTGCGCGACGCCTACCTTTTTCCTTTTTGAAATAAGCTCTGATTGTGTATTTATATTATATATGTTTTGTATATGATTAACCTTTTCTCGGCGGATTCAGTAAGGCGTTTTGGCAGAGAGTCGGCTGGGCTTTAGGCCATCTCCAACCACAAACACCAAAAACAGTAAATTTTACATCAAAATGCATATTTTACAATAATTTTTCTCCAACTAATCACACCATTTTTTACACCAAAAAGAATATTCTAAACATATTCTTTTATATATATCAATTTAAAATACTTAAACATTTATCACATTACATCCACATTTATATTTTTTTAACAAACTCATCCAATAATAATATAATTGTATTAATTATCAATTATAATATT
>CATIWO010038607.1:0-27424 GCA_949673435.1 Macaranga tanarius
GAGTAAGGACTAGCAATAGTTGCTAGACTTGACTAATAAGACACCAATTGGATTATTTAATTAACAAGAATGTGTAAGACACTCACCCTTGTGCTGTAATTTTTGGCCAAGCAAAGAAAGAAAGAAACTTTTGGTTATTCAAACTAGACAAAGGCAAGAAAAGAGAGTCTTCTTCTTCCTTAGTTCATGAGTGAACCTTTCTATATCACAAGAGTTGTGATATCTCTTTCTAACCATCTTCCTTGAGTGCAAATACTAAGTTCCATAACCTTCAAGATCAAAAGCTTTCACAAGCTCTTAGGTCTATTCAAGAGAGGCTTGTGTGGAGAGCTTGTTGGTGCTTGAAGATCAACCAAGTGCAAACCGTGTGTCACAAGATAGAGACTTCACGTTTGGGGAGCTCAGAGCTAGTGGATTGCAACAATCAAAGCATATCGAGCGTTCTACAAACTTGGGAGTTATGTAAATGTTACTTGACTCTTAGTATGTAGGGCTTGTAATATGATTACATGTTACTTTGCTTGTTGTGAAAATATTATCCATGATGCATATTTAGTTGTGTAAGTGCATGTTATTTAGATCTTGTGGCATGAATGGATTTAAACTTGGTGCAAGTGTTGCATGCTTCTAAAATTTTTAAAATTCCGCATATTTGGTTGGTTTGAACTCCCATTCCCTTCAATTTTCACACCTTGTTGGACTCTCTCTCTTCTCTTTGTTTTGTCTTCTCCTTTTTTATATATTTTTTTCTTTTGCTTAGGCCGCCTTCTTTGCCAAGGTTTTCTGTTATGAACCTCCAAAGAATAGAACCACGAACCTTCATGATTATTAACCCATGAGTTACTATCTCATAAACCCAAGAACAAATTGATTTTGGAAACCAAAGAATCGCTTAGATTAGATTAGAAAGAATTGGTTGATCAAGATTAGAACCTAAAGAAAACTAAGTTATTTAAACCCTAACCCTTAACATGCTACAAGGATAGATTAATTCCTTAATAGGTGATTTATGCATTCAACAAGAATTTAAGAATTCAAGCAAAGATATAAAGGAAACAATGATAATTTTTATTCAACTCAAATCTTATGTAAAACACACCAAAAGCCAAGGTTTTTATAACACACCAACACAATAAACCACAATAATAATAATAAAGGAAACGAAAGTTATTGCTAATTATTACATTTAGCTACCCACATAGTGCAGAATTTGAGAAGTGGCGCTCGCCAAGGACTGGCGCTCGCCAGTTGGTAGCGGCAAACTAGTCTCTGTCGCTCACTAGTGGTTGCTGGCAGATTGGCCTCTTCCTAGTCACCAAAAGTTGACACACGCTAGTGGTGCCTTCATGTATTTGGACTTGGAAAACATTAAACAAAGCCCCTTTATGACTAATTGGACTTCCTTGACTAGTCCAACTTTGCATATAACCATTTAATGCTTCCTGGAGCCATTTGAACCTTAACCTTGTAATTAGGCCTTGTGGCATGCTTAATAGATCCGTTGCTTTATTCTTGTTGTCCTCTCCATCAAGCCCATCTGAACTATCACTAATACTACCATCTTCAAGCTTGGTCATATCCATATCATTCCCTTCTTCTTTAGGATGAATTGTCCTCGAATCAAACTCATCGCCTATATTAAAAGGACTCAATATTAAATGTACCACTCACATTATACTTACCTTTCAAATCAATCTTTTAGGCATTGTCATTGATCCTCTCAAGAACTTAAAATGGACCATCACCCTTTGGACTTAGCTTAGACTTTCTTAGATTTAGGAACCTTTCCTTTTGAAAATGAACCCAAACCTAATCGCCAGGTTAGAACACCATTGGAATTTGTCCTTTTTTAACCCTCTCTCGGCCACTTTTTCATTTTGTTTCTCAATTCTCTCCTTAACTTGATTATGTAGATTTTTAACCAAATCTACCTTAAAAGAACTATCAACATTAATAATCTTGTTAAGAGGTAAAGTAATCAAATTAATATGAGTTAAAGGATTAAAGTGGTGAAGTGTGTGTAGTGCTATGAACAGCCTTATCGTATGCAAATTCAACATATGGCAACAAATCCTCCCAATATTTTAAATTCTTAAAAATTAAAGCACGAAGCAATTGAACTAAAGTTTGATTCACAACTTCGATTTGTCCATCTATTTGTGGATGGCAAGTAGTAGAAAATAGCAACTTAGTACCTAACTTACCCCATAGCACTCGCTAAAAGTGACTCAAAAATTTGACATCTCTATCACTAACAATGGTCCTAGGTACCCCATGCAAGCGCACAACCTCCCTAAGAAACAAGTCAGCAATATGAACAACATCATCACTCTTATAATATGGTATAAAGTGAGCCATCTTACTAAATCTATCCACAACAACAAATATACTATTTTTACCTTTCCTACATTGAGGCAAACTAAGCACAATGTCTATAGACAAATCTATCCAAGGAACATAAAAAATAGGTAAAGTTGTATATAACCTATGGGGTTGCAATTTGGACTTAGCTTTTAAGCACACAATGCATTGACCACAAACCTTATGCATATCACATTTCATACATAGCCAAAAAAAATGCTCAATTAGAATGTCATAATTCTTTTGCACCCCAAAATGACCCATTAAACCACCCCCATATGCCTCTTTAACTAGTAAAACCTGTAAAGAACAATTTGGAACAAATAGGCTGCTTTTCTTCAAAAGAAATCCCTCAAACACATAAAAGTCATTAAAAATAGCCCAATTAGCATAAGATGTAAACACATTGCCAAAATCATTATCATTCATATATAACTCCTTTATAAACTCAAAACCCAACAGTTTAGAATTAAGAGTAGTAAGTAAAGTATACCTGTGAGATAGTGCATCAGCAACCACATTTTCCTTACCTTGCTTATACTTGATCACATATGGGAATGTCTCAATGAACTCCATCCACTTTGCATGTCTTTGGTTTAGCTTATCTTGCCCTTTGAGATGCTTCAAACTCTTATAATCTATGTGTGTGACAAACTCCTTAGGCCGTAGGTAGTGTTGCCAAGTTTGCAAAGCATATACCAAAGCATAGAACTCTTTTGTCATAGGTTGTGTACCAAAGTGCTGCTACATTTAGCTTTTCACTAAAATAGCATATAGGTCTACCCTCTTACATCCAAATAGCCCCAATCCCATTACCACTAGTATCACACTCAATCTCAAGATTTTGTCAAAGTTAGGTAAAACCAACAAAGGAGCATTACACAACTTATCTTTAAGCAAATTAAAAGCATGTTCCTGTACATCACCCCAAGTAAACCCAACATTTTTCTTAACAATTTCATTCAAAGGTGCAGCTATGCTACTAAAGTCCCTAAAGAACCTCCTATAGAAACTAGCTAAACCATGAAAACTCCTAACTTGGCTAATGTTTTTAGGTGTCGGCCACTCCCTAATTGCTTTCACCTTCTCTTCATCAACTTCTAGACCCTTATAACTAATAACAAAACCAATAAAATTGACCCCATCCATACAAAAACTACACTTTTTCAAATTGGAATACAACATTTCTACCCTAAGAATTTCTAAAACCCTATGCACAAGCATGGCATGATCATCAATGGACCTAAAATAAGCCAAAATATCATCAAAATACACAACTATAAATTTACCATGACAATCACGCAAAACATGGTTCATCAACCTCATGAAAGTACTAGGTGCATTTGTAAGCACAAAAGGCATAACTAACCTTTCATAAAGACCATACTTAGTCTTAAAAGTCATTTTCTACTCATCCCCAATTTTTTATGCGAATTTGATAATAACCAGAACACAAATCAATCTTAGTAAACAAACATGCACCATGCAACTCATCAAGCATATCATCTAACCTAGGGATAGGATGACGATACTTTATCGTTATTTATTGATTGCACGGTAGTCCACACACATTCTCTATATGCCATCCTTCTTTGGAACCAAAATCACTGGAACCGCACATGGACTTAAGCTCTCATGCACACACCTTTTTGACATCAATTCTTCTACTTACCTTTGAAGCTTCTTCATCTTCTCGGGATTACTTCTATAGGCTGGTCTATTTAGTATGGTAGCCCCTGGTATAAATTCTATTTGATGTTCTATCTCTCTTTGAGGTGGTAAGCCGTTTGGCATCTCCTCGGGAAAGATATCATCAAACTCCTGTAAAAGGTTAGCAAACACACTCGGCAAGGAAAGATCAAGTTCAATAATGATCAAGTAAACATCTTTATAAGTAACAATAAATAACATCTTACTTGAATGCAATGCATGCCTAACTTCACTTTCTCCAGCCAAAAAACTACCCATTTTCCTTTTATTTTTCTTTAGGCCGAACCTTACTCTTTGATTTTTCACTCTCCCTTTTATTATTTTTGGCCTCACTCCTCTCCCTCTCTAACTTATATTGGTCTTCATACACTTCCTTAGGAGAAAGAGGTGTCAATGTAACTTTTCTTCCATCCTTTATAAATGAGTACCTATTTAGAAAGCCATCATAAACAACCTTTCTATCAAATTGCCATGGCCTACCTAATAAGATATGGCCCGCGTGTATTGGCACTACATCACATAGCACCTTATTTGAATACCTACTAATTATGAAAGTACAATAACCTGCTTATTCACTTTGATCTCACCATAATAATTTATAAGGCCTAGAATGTGGAATCAGATTTAAACCCAATTTGTAAACCATTAAAGTGCTAGCAAAATTTGTACAACTACCATTATCAATAATAATAGTACAAGTCTTACCTTGTACATGGAATCTTATGTGGAAAATGTTGTCTCTTTACTGCTTCAAGGCATTTTCTTCCTTTATTTGAATACTTAGTGTGCGTCTAGCCACCAAGAGCTCACCTCCCATAGGACCTTCAATGCCATCATCACTACCATCTTCCAATTGTGGTGTTTCCCTATCTTCATTGTCACTCTCCTTACTTGTTATTTCAATTTCCCCATGCTCTTTAGCCACCATTGTTCACTTCTTTGGACATTGTGAAGCAATATGGCCATGCCCTAAGCATTTGAAACACTTAATGTCTCTATTCTTCTCTTTGTTGATTTCAAGTTTAGATGTATCCTTGCTGCCTGAAATGATTTTCCTTTTACTCTCATTGGAAACAACTTTGTCATCACCTTTCTTACCTCCTTTCAATGAATTAGACCAATTCAACCTACTATTTGAAACACCCTTATACTCAAACCTTGCTGCCCCTCTAGGTTTTAGTTATTTTTCCACCTTAATGGCAAAGTGAACTAACTCCTCAAGCTCCATATAATGTTGCAATTCTACCCTATTAGCAATCTCTTTATTAAGCCCACCAATGAATCATGCCATCGTAGCTTCCCTATCCTCCTCCAAATCAACCCTAGTCATGAGCATCTCCATCTCTTTGTAGTAATCCTCAATACTCTTTATACCTTATCTCAAAGCTTAGAGTCTTTAATATAACTCCCTGTGGAAATGCCTAGGTACAAAACACCTCGTCATAATAGTCTTAAGTATATGCCAACTATCAATAGGCTCTTCCAAGTTCCTCCTTCTACTAATCACCAACTGATCCCACCAAACTATAGCATACTCACTAAATTGGGTAACCGCCAATTTACCTTTTTCTCCTCTGAAACGTTATGGCAATTAAAGATTAGGTCAACTCTCTTTTTCCACTCCAAATATGCTTCTGGATCAGTTCTTCCCAAAAAGATATGAATCCTAAGTTTAATGCTACCTAAGTTCCTATCTACATCATTATAGCCACTAAACTCACCACCATAGTTCCCTCTACCCCTACCAAAATTTTAGTACCTTATAGCTCCTCTACCCATGCCTATACCAATCCTACCATATGCTGCATTATCATACTCCTCATAACCCTCATCAAAATCATCCTTATTCACTCTAATTTGCTGACCATTATTGCCTTGCACATTCACCCCTACTTTCGGCCTATTTGCCATACCTCGAGCAAATGCATTAATTTATTCTAGAATGGCTTATTGATTGGCTGCCATTTCCCTTCGTTGGGCTACCATGTCTAGCTGTAATCTCTCTATTTTCTCATTCATATTCCTTATGCTTCGTTGTACTCTCTCATTCTTATGCATTTATGCCAAGTATGCTAATATTTGGCACATTATCACCTCCATTAGAACCACTTGACATTGCTGCAATAAATGTTAGTATGCAATAAAAACAAAATTAAGGACCTCACGTGTATACTCTCAATCAATGGGGGGTGTTCACTCATGTTTCGCACAATCAATAATGATCACACAAGGTTAAAACTCACACCACTCAGCTTGTTTTCAAGTATTCTTATGTGAATTAAGAACTATACACCAAGTTTCTCACTATACTTGCAATGCACCAAGAATTATAATCTAAAAAGCTTAGTTGAGGCAAAAATACAAGAATTAAGAAAATTAACTAAACAACCATGTTTCAATAAAATTATGAATAAAAAACACAAGAAAACTTTAAAAGGATGCAAATAACATATAAAGAAACAATTTAGATATAAGAAATATGAAAATTAAATCAAGAAATAAGAAAGATGCATTTCAGCCTAAATAAGATGAAAAAGTGAATCGTATCAAGAACAAGTGTTTAATGAATCAAAAACAATTAAAACCTCAAAAAGAAGCAATATGTATATAAAAGG
This sequence comes from Macaranga tanarius, assembly GCA_949673435.1. Classification (NCBI taxonomy): domain Eukaryota; kingdom Viridiplantae; phylum Streptophyta; class Magnoliopsida; order Malpighiales; family Euphorbiaceae; genus Macaranga; species Macaranga tanarius. The sequence continues at coordinate 6,687 of CATIWO010038607.1, forward strand.
AATGAAAATAAGGTATAAGAATCAAATAATTAAGTTCAAGAACTAAGAAATCAAGTTTCAGCCCGAATAAGTATTTTGAACCAAACAACAATAAATACAAGCTTTTAGAGCTCAATAATGAATTAAAACTTCAAATTGATGTAAGAAACATATAAAGAATGGATTAGGAAGCAAGAATTACAAAGACAATTGATCAAGAAATAAGGTTACCTCTATGCGCACCAAATTTCTCTATTATGCCCAAACATGAAAGACACATAAAGAAAGAGAAAGAACAAGGAGAAAAATAGAAATAATTGATGAATAAATTCAAATTTGATAGTATTTATAATAATTAAGTTGATGGAAATTCATTTTCCCTTTGAATTCTTCCAAAACAGCCTAATCCTTTTTGTGTAGGATTGTAAAATTCTTCCTAATTTCCCCTAAAGTTTAGGATACTTCCAAGGCCAGCTGTAATAGAAAGCTTTTAATAACCCTAATATGTCAAACAATATGCCAAAACAAGAATTAAAATATCCCAAACACTTTCCTAACCAAATTAAGAAAAAAACCTAACCAATCATAATAATTCCTTGTTGTTTTCGGATTTCTCAAGATTCTGGTTTTGTTTTTTTTTTTCTTTTTTTTCTTTTTATTATTATTTTTTCATTTCTTTTTTTATCAAGAATTCGAATACGAGAAAATCAAGAACAAAATCTAATATAATGCAAATTCAAGAACATCAAGAACACTTCAAGAACCGAATCAAGAACTCTAAGAAAAATAAAATAAATAACTTAAGGAAAAAGGATAAATAACTTAATTTAAGACCCAAAGCTCTGATACCAAATGTTACGAACCTCCAAGGAATAGAACCACGAATGTTAATGATTATGAACCCATGAGTTACTATCTCAGAAACCCAAGAATAAATTGATTTCAAAAACCCAAGAATCGCTTAAATCATATTAGAAAGAATTAGTTGATAAAGATTAGAATCTAAAGAAAACTAAGTTTTTTAAACCCTAACCCTTAACACGCCACAAGGATAGATTAATTCTTTGATAAGTGATTTATGCATTCAACAAGAATTCAAGCAAATATGTAAAGGAAACAATAATAACTTTTATTCAACTCAAATCTTATGTAAAATACACCAAAAGCTAGGGTTTGTATAACAAACCAACACAATAAGCCCTAATAATAATAAAGGAAACTAAAGTTATTGCTAAGTATTACACTTAGCCACCCACATAGTGCAAAATTGGAGAAGTGGCGCTCACCAATTGGTGGTGGCAGACTAGTCTCTGGCACTCGCAGTAGTTTCTGGCAGACCAGTCTCTAGCACTCGCCAGTGGTTGCTGGCAGATTGGCCTCTTCCTGGTCGCCAAAAGTTAACACTCGCTAGTGGTGCCTTCATGTATTTGGAATTGCAAAACATTAAACAAAGCTCATTTATGACCAATAGGACTTCTTTGACTAGTCCAATTTTGCATATAACCATTTAATGCTTCCTGGAGCTTCTTAGACCTTGACCTTATAATTGGGCCTTGTGCCATGCTTAATGGATCTGTTGCTTTATTCTTGTTGTCCTCTCCATCAAGCCTATTCAAACTATCACCAATGCAAACATATTCAAGCTTGGTCATGTCCATATCATTTTCGGTCCTAACTGGGTCACTCACTTTATTTTCTCTCCTTCTTTATAAGGCTATAACAAGAATTAGCATTTTAGAACTTTAATGAAATGTTGAAATGAGCAATGATCGCTAATAATCCAAAAGTTAAAGATGAATAAAAAACTTAAAATTTTTCCAAAATGCTTAATGAACTGTATGAAATGTTCAATATTGTTCATACAAGTAGCAAAATAACAAAATAAAAGGTTATTGTTTTCATCTAAAATGCATAAGGAGTAATAGCACTTCAAACTCAAAATGTGAAGGCTGACATTACTTGGTTTTTCCTGATCATTATATAGGGTGGGTTATTATCATTCCTTTTCTTCTTCTGCCCTTATACTGGCTAGAAGCAAAGCTCTAAAAAGATGGGTAATGTTTTACTTCTTTGAGATTTTAGTAACCTAGAGGAGATATTTGTTTTAAAAGTTAGTGATGATATGGCTTAACAGTTGGATGGTAGATTGTCTTTGATGTGAGGTTTTTTTCTGGGTTCTCAATTCTCCCTAAGTCAATTAGGTTTTGGATTTTATGTTTTAGGGCATTACATTCATTTATGGTATGGCTAGAGACTTAGTGGAAGTAGCAAAAATGGTTAGGGTCAATATGTGAAGGTAAGGGTTTTGATGATAATCTTTGTTTCAGGGGTCTTGTGAGGTTCTCTTATTGAAGTATTTAGTAGACTTTGGAGAGGGGCATGTTAAAGCTAGAATATTTCCTCTTAGCTAGGGGACGATTAATTATGTGCACTTTTGGGAATTCTGATTGCAATAGGCCATATGGCATTCTGATTAAAATAGGCCATAGTTTGTTGGACTTTGGTAGCCTATTAGGGGGAAGATATGGTGTTCATTCTTAAACTGTTAAGTTTCTACATATTCAATTCTGATCTCGGCTTAGTATACGGCTTCGAAATTAGGGTAGTGACTGCACAATATATTCTTCCTAAGACATAGGGAGTGCACCTTTAATTACCATCTCAATCTGCTCATCCTCAGGAGGCCTCTTCTTTATCATGACAGCCTTAGCCCACTATCTTGCAATATATTCAAAGAAACTCTCCCCAGACTTTTGTTTAATAGTTTGCAAATCACGTTTTATGGCATCCAGTTGAGTGGTATGCTCATACTACTTGATAAACATTTGGATCAAGAACATCCAATCATTTTTAATCTCTTCCTCTAGGTCAAAGAACTAAGCCCTTGGACCTTCTTCTAGTGAGGTGAAGATAAAATGTATAATTTGTACCTTTGTAAGTTTAGTTGTAGTCGTAAAGGTGGAGTACTATTTTAGATATACTATAGGGTCACCGACACCATCAAACTTAGTGAAGTCAGGAACTTTGAAATCATTCGAAAGGGGTTCACACTTAAAAAGTGCCAAATTAGTGTAGTCATAATTCCTTAGGAAGGTTTTTTCATTGAGCAAAAATTCAAGTTGTGTCATCCTTTTTGCTAGCATTTTAGATTCTTCTAGTGACTCAAACTTGGTAGGATTGTCTAAATGAACCGGTAGCTGAAGCGACACATCTTTCAAAGTTTAATAATGCTCATTTCTTTCCTCAATCTTAGTTGGTATATTCATCACTACCTCACTTTTATCAATTGTTATGTTTACAGAACTAGACGCTTTAATAAGACTCCAATCATCTTGGGAATGTAGAGTTTGATCAGAGGTAGACTTTATTTTAGCTTGGAGGATATTAGTTGATGTCCCTTCGGTTAAGAATTTTTGGAATTACTCTTTGAGTGGTTGCTCAAAACTTTTATTTTGATGCTCAGGTCATCTTGCCATCTTGAACCTTAACTATTGTTGACTTTCCTCTTAGAGGTATTTTAAGGGATTGTGACTGCAAAATAATGGAGCTAGTGTAATTGATATGAAGTGTATGCATGTAATGTTATACAAAAGAATGGGGTTAGGATAGAGAGTAAAGACATTGTGAATGCATGTTGTGTCATACATGACATGCTTTTATTGGAATGCATTTTGATTATAAAGAATATGGGTTGGTGATGTATCTATATATATGTGTGAAAAGCAAGATGAAAATTAAAGAAGACATGACATACAAGAGCAAAATGTGATGAATTATGGCATATATGTGTGTATGCATACATGTATATATGTATACATCATACCGCACAAGATCATGGTTAGCATGTATGCATGGCAAATTCATATAGGACCTTATTAATAATGTCTTATACTACATGTATGAATGTATGTGTGAAGATGGTAAACAAAATAAAGGACAAATATTAGTAGATGGAAACATAACAAGTTAGTATGAAAGAAAAGATGACGTGTACAAAAAAGAGGTTAACATGTATGTATATTGTGCTTATATGAAACATTATTAAAAAATAAGGAATGGTTAGAAATATAAGGAAGATGATGAAGAAAATAGAAAAGAATGGTTAGTAAATGAAAACAAAACAAGTTAGAGGAAAAGATGTTATGCATGCATATGATGTCATGAGTTGTAAAACAGAGTTAGCATGTATGCATGACGCAATTATGCAAGACATTACTGAAAGATAGAAATGGCTATAAAAAATAAGGTTATTAGTGATATGCCTAAATGCTCGCATGCATATATGGAAAAGAAAGGTAAAAACAAGACAACAGAGGAACTAGTTAGGTGAAATAAAAATATGCTTTATGGGAATATGCAAAATGAACAAACCAACCACATAAAATCGCTCCCTTCCAATCTTATTTCACCATGAAGGTATTGGTTCTACCCTAGGTGGGTTCAATCCTCCATCAAAGGGACTTCAGATGCGTACTCAAGCTCAGCAGATATTAATATGTTTTAGCAGTAAAAGATTGATGACACTTTATGGTTAAAGCATGCTTACCATGGTATGGTCATGTGCTATTTATACGAGAAAAACAGAGCTAATGTGTCAATACAGATGAGTATATAATTGGGCTATAATTTGCTAGCACTGAATAGTCCACCGGATAGTAAAAGGGTTAAGCCACATATGAATTTCTGCATAGTTAGGGTTAATCGGATTTTACAATTGTCACAGAAGTTATTCATATGCATATTTATGAACAACATAACATGATTATAACTAAGTATTCATAGCTTCAGAAAACAATAAGTCATTTGTTGCTTTCGAAACAAACCAAAACATCTAAACAGGAAACCTCAACCTTGCCCCCTTATTCAGAAAGTAACAAGTGATGAACATTCTTTAGTATTGTCATCACAATACAATAGACTCATTGGGTCCACGTGAGTAATACAGCAGCATCTGGTCATGTGTAATTTTTTCATTCTTCATATACGTGAGCATGCAAGGTTTGCAAGCATCATAGCATGCATTTCATACAGTCCTAACAACTTCAAAGTAAAGTAATAACCACAACAAAGGATGAGCAATCATTTGAAATTCTCTAAATAAATGGATAGAGTTTCAGTTTAATTAGCATTCAAAAACTAGTTAGGATCCTAAGGGAAGTTACTACTGGTTTATCTACATAGGCTAAGTTAGGGTGAAAGGCTAAAGGTTCCTTTAGCCAGATACCCCCCATTATGGACTTAGGTTACATACTCTGATTAGGTAAGTCTAGTATCTTTTACCTACTTGGGGATCGAGTAAAGGCTAAAGGTGATGATACTAGGCTAATCATCCTAAGACTCGAGTGGAATCAAGGGAAATCATAATCAATACCCTCGAGGTAAAAAAGAACCCAAGATGCAAGTGTGCAAAATGTTGTGAATGCAAAATGCTATTATGACAGAAAGTAGAATAAATATGTATAATAAGAAATAACCAGTTTCAAAATCTATCACTTCTTTTTTGTCTCTAGTGGAGTTGCCACTGTGAGCGAGTCAATTTTTACCGGGCACCACAGGTGGTTTATAACTGTGGCACCGGATTAGGCCGAATATGCCTTTTAAAAGGCAGATTGAGAATCCTTTTCAGGTATTCTCATAGAAGTCTCGTGCAATTGGAGTCACTACCTGATCTCTTGGGAATGGAAAATAGATTCCTAGTACTGCACAAAATCCATTCCCCTTATCAGAAATTCTAAGTTTGAGAAGTAGCTTCTACTTAACTGTTTCTTATTATACAACATCTAGACACTTATTGCATCACCATAGTTTTGGTTTCATGATGGCAAGTATAATGCAAGCATCCACAACATTCAAAATAAGCATATCAAACACAAACATAGCCATTGACCATAATATACTAAATAACGGGGAAAGGGATTAAGGATACAAGGCTTTAATCAATTATAATAAATACATCCGAAAGAGAGAAAAGACAAAAAAAAAATAAATCTAGTTCTAGATCTAAAGTGTTAGTGATGTGCCCTAGGCCAATTGTGTTATGGCCATATTTTGACTTTGTCATTTAGAATTCTATGAATAAATAGGCATTTTGTTTATATATATATATATATAATTTTAACTCTATTAAATTCCATGAATAATTAATTCTATCTAAGGTCATCAAGTGTGTGACTTGATAGTAAACTCTTAGATAAAAATTAAATTATTCAGCCAAAGCTAATAACGTAGCATCCATATGAAAGTTGACGTGGTTAATAAAACACCACATATTACGAAATGATTAGTCACATTACTTTAGTAGGACACATGATGTCGCATCATGCTACGTGTCCACTTATTCTCTCTTCTTTAATTCTTAAAATCAATTTATTTTATTTTTCTCCCATTTTCCTTCCTAATTTTCTCTCATCCTTTAATTTTTTTATAATTATTTTTATTTTATTTTTCTCTTTTTCTTTTCACTATCTCATAATTTCTTTTACTTTTCCACTATCAAAATACTCACATTCAGAAAGTTTAAAAAATAAAATTTAAATTCAGTCAACTTAATTTATCAATAATAACATATTTTTTCAATTTTTTCTAATTTTCCTATAAAGCTAATAGAAAAACTAATTAATTTTTAAAAAAATAAATATTTTTCTAGATCAGTCCACCACCATCTCCACCAACACAGCTACTAATGCATCATTACTACCACTGTTAACCATAACATTACTATAATCCTAAATCATCATTAATAAACTCATCTATTTTTAGAAAAAAATCTCCGAAAATGGAAGCACAAAATCATATTTATTTTTCCCCCTTATCTCTCCACCATTTATTTTCTTTTTCACATCCAATAAATCACCATTAATAACATATGTCACTACCATTAATAAGATCACAACAAAAAAAGCCAAAACAAGTAAAAAATTAGGGAGTTTTAAAAGTAGTGGTTTACCTTAATTGAACTATTTTGGCACCGGATTGGAGTTAGGAGGCCAGTGAGGTGTGGTGGTGTAAGACATTTTAATAAATAGAAGAAATAGTGGAAATTAGAGTTATGTTCATGTTTTGTGGTTTTGAGAGGAAGAAAAGAAAAGGCTTATGGTTGGGGGTATAAATAAACAAAGTGGATCATAAACCGCTTAAAGCTTCACTAAAAAAAGACTCATTCAACCTCATTTGTTAACCTAAATGAGTTGAACCCAAACTTCATTTTGAGATTCGTTTGATAAACGAACCGAGCTCGATCTCTCTTAAACTCAGCTTGTTTAAGTTCGTTTCAAATAGGAACATGAACTAGCTTGCAAAAAAGCTCATAAGCTGACTCATGAATGGGATCATTAAAAAGCTCATAAGATAGCTCATGAATGGGCTTGTAAACTAGGTTTTCTACTAGTTTATTAGTTTAAATATTAATATTTAGTGGTACTTTTAAATATATACAATTTAATCTAAGTATAAGTATTAAATAAATATGATTTAATTTATTAAGTAAATAATATATAATACTAATTTAGTATTAAGCAAATACAATACTAATTAAGTTACTTTTAAGTAACATAAATATTACATATGACAAAATTATGTATTCTTGATAAAATTATATAATTTCTATTAAAATTAATTTTAATTAATAAGTTTATGGAGGCCACGACTGAAGCAAGACAATTGTTGTATGCCTGTGCCTATTGGCGATCGCAAGGGTTCCTACCTGCTTATGCATACTGGTAAGCGCCATACACTGGTGATCGCATGATTGTCTACCTGCACATTCTTTGTGTCGATCGCAACACACTGGCGATCGCCAGGTGTCCGATGGTAACAATGCAATTTGATAATTTTCATTATTTTAACTATTTTGAAACTCTATTTTATTCTTATTTTGTCTTTTTTAATTCTAAAGTATAAATATCTCATGTTAGGATTTGTATTGGAGATTATTATTCATTATTTTATTAATTAATCAAAACATTTTTCCTTATTTTCTCTACATTGAGAGTAAAATCTGTGGATTGAGATTTGTGTGTGTTTCAATAATCAACATGTTTGATTATTCATGCTATACACTGCGTCAGGTGGTATCAAAGTGAGTTTCTCCCAATCGATGGCTCACAATGATCGTAGTGATGGAAACTAATTCCAAGATGGCGATCGGGGATTGTAAGCTGCTTGGAGAGTAATTGAAAAGCAGCAACAAATGACCCAAAACCTAACCCAACAATTGGAGATAATTTAAACCCAATTACAGGTGAACCTGGGCATAGAAATAACGATGGCGAACAAGGTAGAGGAGTTAACTATGTCAGACCCATTATTGATCCCATTTCTAACAATCAGAGAAGGATAGTCATAGGATATAATGATACTTCAGATGATGAGGCTGACTTTGGTGAGATAGCAAATGCATATGGAAGATTTGACGGTGGATGACAATGGCAACAGAACTACAGAGGGGAAAATAAGTACAAACTAAAGGTAGATATCCCTAACTTCAATGGTGATCTTAATATAGAGGGGTTTTTGGATTAGCTGACTGAAGTAGATAGGTTCTTTGATTAAACTGAGTTGCCCGAAGATAGGAAAGTAAAATTTTTTGTTTATAGATTAAAAGGGGGAGCATCGATTTGGTGGGAGAGATTAAGAGAGACTAGATTAAGAAAAGGGCGTGGACCGGTTCAAACTTGGAGGAGGATGAGACAATTATTACAGGGTAGATTTTTACCTCCAGACCATGAGCAATATCTTTTCCAGGCCTATCAGAAGTGATCATAAGGAGTTAGAAGTGTGAATGAGTATAATACTGAATTTATATAGTCAGCAGAGAGGAACCAATTGTCAGAGAGTGAGAACCAATAGGCGGCGAGGTATTTGAGTGGGTTGAAGCAATCCATTAAAGATAAGACTGGCATGTAGATGGTGTTCAGTGTGCAATAGGCAAGGAATTTAGACATGAAAGCTGAATTGCTCATCCAAGAGCAAACTCGGAGTGCTAACTATAGAAGATATGGGGGAATAGATAGTAGAGCTCAAATTGACAAAGGAAAGTCACCTCAAGCTAGTAGTGTGGAGTCCACTAATATTGGTGTAAGGAAAGGAAATGGTGTAATGGTAGAGAAACTTTATACATCAGCCCCTGCCAAGAACAACAACCCTTATTCTAAGCCTTTTGGTTCCAAATGCTATAAGTGTGGTGAAGTTAGGCATGGCTCCAATGAGTGTCCATAGAGGAAGACCATGAATGTGGTAGAGAAGGATGATGATGTAGTTGATGATGAAGTGTGCGAACCCAATGGTGATGATGATAGTGATGATTATAAGAATGATGAGTACGCATGTGTAGTGAGGTATTGTCATGAAAGTGTGGGGATGATACTCAATGCCACAAACTCTTTTGCACTAGATGCACAGTGCATGGGAGTTTATTTTATCTCATCATTGATAGTGGAATCTAAGAGAACATCATAAGTAGGGATGTTATAGAGTAGCCAAATTCGGCAACTAAAGCGCATCTTAATCCATATACCATTGGTTAGATTAAGGAGCTTGGTGGCATCAAGGTGACAGAACGATGCAAGGTACCTTTTTCTATTAGCAAGTATATTAATGAAGTGTATTGTGATGTAGTAGATATGGATGCTTGTCATATTTTGTTTGGGCGTCCTTGGCAGTATAATGTGGATGCTAAACATTTGGGTAGGAAGAATGTGTATCAGTTGGATAAGGGTAGTGTGCAAAATACTCTAGTGCCATTTGCTAGAAAGAACTAACTTAAGGCTTCAAAAGTAGAGGGAAAGAACTTTTTAACTATTATGCATGAACCATCGACATTTATTAGGGAGTGAAAAAGGACACGTGAGGTGCATTTGTTGGTGGTGAAAGGAGTGGAAAGTAGCAAAGATCTAGAGGGACATCCAATTCTAGTAGAGGTGTAGGGTTTATTGGAGGAGTTTGAGGATGTAGTGCCTGATGATTTGCCTGCAGGATTACCTACTATGAGGGACATACAGCATCACATTGATTTAACGACTGGTGCTTCTCTGCCTAATCTTCCTCATTATAGGATGAGTTCAAAGGAGAATGAGATTCTGAGGGAAAAGGTGGAGGAGTTATTGAGCAAGGAACATATGCAGGCTAGTATGAGTCCATGTGCAGTTCCGGCATTATTGACACCTAAGAAGGATGGGAGTTGGTGAATATATGTTGATAGTAGGGTGATCAACAAATCACTGTTGGGTATACATTTCCGATTCCAAGGCTAGATGACATGCTTAATCAGTTGAGTGGAGCAGTGGTCTTTAGTAAGATAGAGTTGAGGAGTGGCTACCATCAAATTAGAATTCATCATGGTGATAAGTGGAAACGGCATTCAAAATAAAGGATGGGTTATACGAGTGGCTAGTTATGCCTTTCGGCCTCACTAATGCTCCAAGTATGTTTATGCGGCTTATGAATCAGGTACTCCAACCTTTCTTGGGTAAATTTATGGTTTTGTGTTTCGATGATATTCTAATTCATAGTAAGTCTAGAGGAGAGCATATTGATCACCTTAGGCAGGTGTTTAAAGTGTTGAGGGAGAATAAACTATATGCTAATCTAAAGAAGTGTACTTTTATGCAAAATAGTTTATTGTTTCTTGGGTATGTGGTGAGTAGTGAGGGGATTAAGGTAAATGAGGAGAAGGTAAAAGCTATTAGAAAGTGGCCTACCCTAAAGAATATAAGTGATGTGAGGAGTTTCCATGGGTTAGCAACTTTATATAGATGATTTATTAAACACTTTAGTAGTATTATTGCACTAATTACTGAGTGTTTAAATAAAGGGAAAATTTAGTAGGGTGAAGAGCAAAAGAGTAGTTTTGTTTTAATTAAGGGAAAGTTGAGCACAGCGCTTGTCTTAGCATTGCCTGATTTTAGGAAGTTATTTAAGGTGGAGTGTGATGCTAGTGGTGTAGATGTTGGGGCTATTTTATCCTAAAAAGAAGAGGCTGGTAGCTTTCTATAGTGAGAAATTATGTGAAGATAGAGAAAGTAGGCTACCTATGATAAAGAGTTTTATGCTATTGTGAGGGCTTTAAAGACTTAGGAGCACTATCTCAAAGCCAAGGAGTTTATTCTGTATACTGATCATCAAGCATTAAAGTACTTGAGCACAGAAAAACATATTAAGAGTGATATGTATGCTAGGTGGTCGGCATATACAGAGAAGTTTTCTTATAAGCTTGTTCATAAATTGGGGCAGCAAAATAGGGTCATGAATACTTTGAGTAGGCGTGTGGCATTGATGAAAACCCTTCATTTGGAGATAGTGGGTTTTGAGGTATTGAAGGAGTTATATACAGAGGATGATGACTTTAGGAAGGTTTGGGCTAGTTGTGTGAACAAACAACCTTGTGATGATTTCTACATTCATTATGGTTTTTTCATGAAGAGTGGGCAGCTTTGTTTTCCTCGCATATCTCTTCGTAAGAAGGTCATTAGAGATTTGCATAGTGGTGGTTTAGCTGGTTATCTTGGACGAGATAAAACTATTGAAGCCGTAAAGTAGAGATACTATTGGCCTAGGTTGAGGAGAGATGTGACTAATATTGTGGCTAGGTGTTATATATGTCAGACGGTTAAAGGTCAGGCACAGAATACCGGGTTGTACATGCCATTGCCGGTTGCTAGTGCTATATGGGAAGACCTTTATGAATTTTGAGTTTGGTTTACCACGAACTCAACGAGGTATGGATTTTATGTTTATTGTGGTGGATAGGTTTTCCAAGATGGCGCATTTCTTGCCATGTAAGAAGATCACGGATGCATCTTCTACAGCCAAACTATTTTTTAGGGAGGTTGTAAGGTTGCATGGAGTGCCAAAGACAATCATATATAATCGTGATACTAAGTTTCTTAGTCACTTTTGGATGATGCTTTAGAAGATTTTTGATTCTTCCTTAAACTTTAGTAGCGCGGCGCATCCATAGACAGATGGTCAGACAGAGGTGATGAATATGACATTGGGCAATTTTATTCGGAGCATTTGTATAAATCGACCGAAGCAATAGGATTTTGCCATAGCACAGGTGAAGTTTGCTTATAACAACGTTGTTCATAGTGCCATAGGTAGATCTCCATTCTCTATTATGTATATGAAATGTCCTAACCATGCTTTGGATTTGGTGAAGTTTCCAAAGGTGCTGGGTCTTAGTGTTGCCACTGGTGACTTGGCAAAGCAAGTTCAAGAAGTGTAAGCGGAAGTCAAAAACAAGCTTGAGAAGGCTAATTCTAAGTACAAGACTGAGGCAGACAAGCATAGGCATTTCAAAGTGTTTGATGTTGGAGATGAAGTTATGGTATTCATCAGTAAGGTGAGAATGTAGGGTGGTCATGGCAAGCTTCAGCAAAGAAAGTATGGACCATACAAGATAGTTCGAAAGATCAATGACAATGCCTATGTGATTGACTTAACGACTTGGATAGGTTTCTCGAAGACCTTCAACGTTGTAGATATTACTTTATTTTAACCAGACGTGAGTCTTGGGTATCCCAATGATCACTCGAGGTTGAGTTTTTTGCGAGTGGAGGTGAATGATGGAGGCCACGACTAAAGCGAGACCGTTGTTGTCTGCCTGTGCCTATTGGCGATCACAAGGGTTCCTGCCTGCTTATGCATACTAGCGAGTGCCACACAATGGCGATCACAGGATTGTCTACTTGCGCATTCTCTGTGGCAATCGCAGCACACTAGTGATCGTCAAGTGTCCGATGGCAGCAACGTGAATTTGATAGTTTTTATTATTTTAATTATTTTGGGACTCTATTTTATTTCTATTTTGTCTTTTTAAGTCTAAACTATAAATATCTCATGTTAGGGTTTGTATTGGAGATTATTATTCATTATTTTATCAATTAATCAAAGGATTTTTCTTTATTTTCTCTGGATTGAGATTTATGTATGTTTCAATAATCAACATGTTTAATTATTCACGCTATGCTCTGCGTCATAAGTAAATATTATACAATACTAATTTGAAATGAAAAACTATGTATTTATAATGTAAATTAGCATTAGTATTAATATTGAGTAAATATAATTTAAATTAATTAATAGATATAATATTGCTTATTTAATATTTAGTAATATAGTAACTTTACCAATGGCACCATATTGTCATCGTATTTGATTTCAATATAAAATGGAGGCCGAGTAATAATTTCATTTAATTTCACTCAATTCGTGACATCTATTTGACTTTTTTTTAAGTTTTGTAATTTGAAGGATTTTTTATGATCAAACTACAGTGCTATACAAAATTATAATTATTGTAAATAAAAATTACATATAATAAAATTTTTTGTTTTTTTTGAATAACAGTAAATGCATTAATTTAAATTAGCAATAATCAAATCGGATACATACGAAGGTGCAGCATTCCACACCGAGCGACCTGACATAGAACTCGACGCTGCAGCAAATGCATGAGCGACACAATTCGCAGATCGCCTAATAAAATTAAAGCTAACATTAATCAGATTTTGCTTTAAACTAGAAATATCATCTAAAATCAACCCCAACTCAGAATAAACAGTTGTGGAATTATTCAAACACAAAATCACAAAGTTGTTGTCCAATTCCATAATCACATTCGACAACTGACGAGCTTTAACCCAACTCAGAGCTTCCCGAATACCAATAGCTTCAGCAATTTCTGGAGCAACTGAACCTATAAAAGACTAAGGCTCCACCAGCAATAAACATCCCATACTCATCTCTGAGAACCCAGCCAATACCGATTTGATTTTGCTCTAACCACATAAAAGCATCTGTGTTTAACTTTAACCATCCTACCAGAGGTTTGGTCCAGCCAGAATAATGTCTATTAATCTACCCCACACCCAGCGACTGCTCAGAGGGTGAACGAGCTTGCCTCCACTGGTCTAACATTCCTGAAGCAAGCAACTTTGTTTTGGCAACCACTTGCACTTTACTTTCCCAAACCACCATATTGCGATTATGCCATAATGCCCAACATGAAACTAGAAAAATATCAAAGCACTCTTTGGAAATATCAAAACAATGATTCAACCATGCAATAATGGAAGTTGACGAAGACATACTAGTTGTCACTTGCATCTGCTGCCAAACATGTCTCGCATAAGGACATTCCAAAAACACATGCACCACAGTCTCCACTCCCTGGTCACAAATAGGACAAGATAAAATAATGTCCACCTATCTACGTGATAGAGCATCTCTAGTAGGAAGGACACCAGACAGAAGCCTCTAAGCAAAACTTCAAATTTTGGGAGGCACAGGAGCTTTCCATATTCGCTGCCATAAAGAGTATTCAACTTGCTGTGGGTGAACATCCAAGTTACCAATCAAACATCGATAGGCACTTCTAACAGAACAATTACCTCTCTTCTCAAACATCCAAAAAAGACTATCTGGGCATGAACCATGAGAGAGAGGTATACTAAAAATTAGACCCGCATCCCGAGGATTAAACAACAGAGCAATAAGATCACCATTCTACTCATTTGACCCAGGCTTCATTAAAGCATAAACTAACATACCTTGTACATTCACATCAAAAGAAGTTGTAATACATGGATTATGATTATCAAGGAGCCACCTATTGGAAGCAACAAGCACACTCCTACCATCTCCAACTCTCCACCTAGACCCCGAAATAACCAGGTCTTTCACCGCCATAATACTACGCCAAATTGAACTAGGACCACTTTCAATCCAAGCTTCAATAAAAGAATGCCCAGGATAATATTTAGCACGGTATAGACGAGATACCAACAAGTCCGGCTGTGACAATAAACGCCAGCCTTGTTTACCCACTAAAGCTTTATTAAAAGCATAGAGTTCCCTGAAACCTAACCCCCCAAATCATTTAGGAAGGATGAGATCTGACCACTTCCTCCATCTAATACCAAACTTGTTAGAACCCGAAGATAGCCACAAAAAGCCATTCATCAATTTTTCCAACTCTTCACAAAATGACTTGGGAAGCAGATAAACACTCATGATGTAATTCGGCATGGCCTGTGCAACTATCTTTAATAACACCTCTTTACCCGCCGCCTTTGATGAGCATAAATTACCCTATTGATGCAATTTCTTCCATAAGCGATCTCTCAAAGACATGAACGCCTTCCGTTTCTATCTTCCTATCATCATAGGCATCCCAAGATATATGTCCTGCTCCAAAGTCTCCTTCACCTCCAATAATGTACAAATATTGCATCTACAGTCAGTATCACAATTCTAACTAAAAAATATGGATGATTTCCTATAGTTGATCTTCTATCCAGAGGCTTTCTCATACAATTGGAGAGCACTTTTCATCACAATAGCTTCACCCGCAGTGGCTTTAGAAAAGAAAAAGTTGTCATCCGTGAAAAATAGCTTGGCAATTTGAGGTGCACTACGAGCAATACTACACCCATATAACAGCCCTTGCCTCTCCTTCCTGTCCAACAGAGCTACTAAGCCTTAACACACAATACAAACAAATATGGGCTTAAGGGGTCACCTTGTCTTAATCTCCGTTGAGGCATAATCGGTCCATGGAATGGGCACCAGAATTGACTATGTATGTGACAGAAGTAACTCACATCATAATCAAGTTCACCCACTGCAAATTAAATCCCAACTTGATCATAATATTCTATAAAAAATCTCATTCAAGTCTGTCATAGGCTTTGGACATGTCAACTTTTAAAGCAGCAAATCCAGAATTGCCTTGAGTCTTCTTCTTCAAATAGTGCATTATTTCCATCGCTACCATGACATTATCAGTGATCAACCGACCCGAAACAAATGCACTCTAAAAGTCAGAAACAATATCAGGAAGTACTCTCTTCAATCCATTAGCCAAAACCTTAGACAAAATCTTGTAGATTACTTGACATAGCGAGATCGAATGTAAATCAGCCATAGAACTAAAATCCGGTCTCTTAGGAATTAAAACAATAATCATTTTCTTAAGGGAATCTGGAATGGAGCAATGCTGTAACCAATGAAGGCATGCAGTGGCAACATCATCTCCTATAACCGGCTAAAAATGCTGAAAAAACCCGGATTCAAACCATCCATACCTGGCGCTTTATCAGGCCCCATTTCAAAAATGGCATGTCTAACTTCTTCTTTAGAGAATTCCTACAGTAGCAAATCATTATAGTGAGGAAGAATCCTTTGCTGTACACACTCAAGAATCTTACTCCCATCACTGCTTTTAGATTCAAAAAGCTGGGAGAAATAAGAATTAATTAACATATCTAGCCTATTGTCCCAAAACTTCCATACCCTATCATTATTCTTCAACTGCGAAATCTAATTACTCTTCTTTCTTTTAGATGTCATACGATGAAATAATTTCGTATTGGCATCGCCTTCCTACAGCCAAACAACTTTAGCCCGTTGCTTCCAATAGAGTTCCTGTTGATGAAGAGTTTTATAATACTCAGACTGGATTTCTCTAAAGAGAGCTATAAACATAGCATCATCACGATTATGAAACCTCCGCATTCAACCACGTAAGTATCTCAGCTTAAACTTAAATTTATTAGCAAAATCAATTCCCCACTGATTCAAAGCTTGACCACATAAAGACAATCTATCCATAACCGAATTAGACTGACCTTCCTGCCAACACCTATGAACTAACTCATTACACTCCTTCTCAAGAATCCAGGAGTTCTCAAAATAGAACCGATGATGTCTAGGCGGATCCAAGCTATTAACCAGATCCAAAAAAATAGGGGCATGATCAGAATTGTAAAATTTGAGATTATATAACACAACATTAGGAAAAATATCAAACCAATCCCGCGAAGCCACCGCTCTATCCAACTTCTCATGCACCCACTTATCAGAACCACGACCCCTCTCCCACGTAAAAAGACCCCCAGACATATCCACATCAGAAAGCTGGCAATCATTGAGAACTTGCTTAAACCCATTCAATATCCATATAAGACGTAGAGAACCACCCACCTTTTCATCAATAGTAAGCAGGTCATTGAAATCGTCCATGACACACCACAGCAGCTGAGATTTAGATGCTAATGTTCGAAGAAGATCCCAAGAAGCACTATGCCTATTATTCTCTAGGAATCCATAAAAACCTGTCAAATGCCATAGTCTAGAATTTTTAATATTAATCACCACATCAATAAAATTGTGCCCAAAACTTAGTAAATTAGCTTGGGCTTTCTCCTTCCATAACAAAGAAATACCACCACTTCTACCTCAGGCCTCAACAGCAAACATACCTTCAAAATCAATTTTATTTTTAATTAACTGAACACGAGCTTGATTACTAAGAGTCTCAATAAGAACAATCAGAACAGGCTTCTTTTCATGGACCAAGTCCACCAACAAGTGAATTGTCCATGGGTTGCCCAGCCTACGGCAGTTCCAACATAGAGTACTCCTTGCGCTGAGCGGGCCTGGAACCTAGGACCCGCCAAAAACTCATTTTTTGGGCTACCCAGCCCAAGATCAGCTTTAGTAGCAAAACTGGCTTCCATCATATAATCCTCACCTTCTATAACGGTTTGACATCATTTAGGATCAACCAGCACTAATTCAGGAGCAGTGCTGTTAAAAGAAATTGAATCATTGATACCAGTTACCCCACACCTTTCCTTATTAACTGAAAAATCCTTATTACCCACTTTATGACCATGATCTACGGTAACTACCTCAATAACAGCCAAAGTCATGCCATGAGAAACTCCACATCCTGAACCATGATCCATTACTATAATTGTCCTACCAAACCCTTCTTCGATATCACCACCAACCCCTATCTGGTCACCGGAACTCAGATCCTCCGCCGCCACACTATTCTCTCTAGTATGAACTTGATCTTGTGTTGAACCAGATTTATTATGACGAGGACATAACCACTAATCACCAATGGTAACATGGTAACTTTATTTCTTAGACTGAGCTCTCAGCCAAGTACCATAGGGTTTGTCATCTTTCATTACTGTTCCATTAAAAACAAGCTCACATTTTATGTCACTGTGCCTAATCTTCCCACATGCAAAACAGAAAAGAGGAAGTCGTTCATACTTGAATGTCAGCCAAGCCCATTCACCCCCTTTCTTATTAATTTTCATACCCGGCTACAAAGGATTACGAACATCAAGCTCCACCTTGATACAAAAGAAAGTTTTCCAGTCACCATTAAAGTTTTGAGCATCAGAGCACAGAAAACTGCTAATAAAATTTCCAGCGGCTTTGAGAACTTTTTTAGACATGAGTCCGATAAGAACATCATGAACTTGTACCCATATAGAGACATGAAAGAGCAAGACATCCTTAGGAGAATCAGTGTCCTCCAGTACTTTAAAAAATAGCATATAATTATCAAACACCCAAGGTCCACCATCCACGACGGCAAAAAAATCAGCCTCGTGGTTAAACTGAAAAAGGAAAAGGTTCGGACCCAAATCCTTAATGTACAATCCCCGTACAGGCTATCAAACAACTGCCATTGTGTGTTTCATAGCATTAGAATTGATAGCTCTGTCCGTCAAAAAATGTCCCACTATCGTCCATTTCCAGTCAATTAATCCTTCATCAGATTCTGCATCATCATCGTCCAAGACTACCCCTCCCCCCTCTGGATCTTGTAGTGAAAGCTCCGGGAAGCATTCCATAACCGCGTAGAGACAGACTCTAAAAACAAACGAGAAAGTTAAACTTATCACAAGGACAAGAAGAAGCAGCTTATCAACGAGACAAAAAAAAAACTCTGAATCTAAATGCAGTGATGGGAGTGAGATTCTTTTTAGTTCAGAATAAAATTACATATATTTAAACTAGTATTTTGTACTTATGTAAATATAATTTAGATTATTTAAGTAAGAAATTGTAATAAAATTAGTTTAAATATTAAAATAGTGAAAAATTAAAAAATGAAACTATTTATGTTTTTTTTTTAGTGAAACATTATAAACAATGCCAATATTTTATAAAAAAATTCAAATGTTATGATGCAATATATAAAGTTATATACTACTGTAGAAATTGAAACTCAATAGTAATTTTGATAAAAAAAAAAGAAAAAAGAAGCTCAATAATAATTCCATCATATTGTTTTTATTTGAGAAAATAAATAGGTTGGAAAAGATGTATAAAAAATATAATATAAATGACTATAGTATGTATTGTTGGAGTTTGAAAATTTCAAATTGCGTAAGAGATAGAAGTACAAGGAGCCATTTGGTTAGCTTAACTTTTAAGCTGAGTTTGAACCTATGGAAAATTGATCAAGTCGACCTCTTATGTCTTATCCTTTAGTTAGCCTATCATATGAGCTGAGCTCATGAGCCGAACTGGAATTTGACACGTTTGATCAAGCCAAGCTTGAGTCGAACTTGAGTTTAAAAGTTGAAAACTTGAGCTCCAATAATTTTTGACAAGTCGAGTTTGAGTTTGTAAAAACTCATTTTGAGTCAATTTAATTACATCCCTTATTCGTTGTTTTGAGATTTGACTTTTATGGAAAAATAAAAAATAATGAAAAAATTAATGTATGGATATGGATGGATATACATACTCTCAAAAGATGAGAGATAATTAGTGTTTAGTATGTTCTCTCGTCTTATTCCTGTAACAAGTTCTCTCGTCTTGTTCCTGTAACAAGTTCCTGTTTTCAAGTCTCTTGCTTATTTCTTGTTTGTACTTTTCCATTATGGAAAAATTTCGTGCTCTTTCGTTGAACGACAATCAAGTTGCTGGAGTTGTTATCGATGATGAAGATGGAGAGGAAAACTCCATGTCGGCTGTCGACTGGAAGTGGACTATTGTTGGTCGTTTTCTTACTCAAAAGAATATTAACTTCAATGCTATGAAACATTCTATGGCTACTATATAGGAACCAGCTAGAGGTTTTTATGCTAAGGATTTTGCTCCTAACTTATTCATTTTTCAGTTCCAGCATGAAGATGACTTTTATAGGGTGACTGGTGGAGGGCCCTGGACATTTGATAATCACCTGCTATTATTTAAGGTTTTGGAGGTTACTGACTGTCCTACAGATGTTCCTCTTTTCAAGACCTCTATTTGGGTTCAAGTTCATGATGTTCCGATGGGATTTATGTCAGAGAAAGTTCTACAGGCTGTGGGTGATTTCATTGGTAAGTTTCTTGAATCTGATCCAAAGAATTTCAGTGGAGATTGGTGAGCTTTCCTTAGGGTTCACGTTGAAATTGATGTCAGAGTTCCTCTCAAACTTGGAATGAAAACCAAGAAGTTAAGAGGTGAGTGGGTATGGCTGAGCTTTAAGTATGAGAGACTGCCATCCTTTTGTTTTTCTTGTGGAAAGCTTGGCCACAATGATAGGTCATGTGACCTAGTTCTTGATAGAATTGTACAGAAAGATGATCTTCCGTTTGGAACATGGATGAGAGCCCAAACGAAGAAACAGTTTCAATAACTGACGACGGGGGATAAGTGGTTTTGTAATCGTCGTGTTGATGATGGTACTTCTGTCGACGGTCATGACGTGCCCAATTCGAGCAAGGGGGAGGGTCAGCCGTCGAATCCGGATAACCTGGCTATTATGATAACTGCTTCTCCTAAATTAGTAGGAGAGGTGGTAGGTACTGGCTCTGCCATTATTCCAGCGGTTATTACAAAAAGCAGTGTCATGGACATGGGGTGCGGTAATCATGGTATAACTGCCAAGGCAGAAGCAGTTATGGACACAAATGTGGCAATTAAAGGTGATTTAATTTTGATTGACTCTAAACGCC
>CATIWO010038608.1:0-14346 GCA_949673435.1 Macaranga tanarius
TTAAAAAATAGAGAAAAAAAGGAATTGAGGTAGGGAAAAATGAGAAAAAAATAAAAATAAAAGGAAAGAAAAAAAAGGAGAGTAAAAAAATAAATATAATTTTTTTTTTAAAAAAAGGAACAGAAAAATAAGAATAAATAAAAAATAGAAAAGGAAATAAAAGAGGGGAGAAGAAAAGAAATAAAAATAAAATAAAGAGGGAAAGAAAAAAGAAGGAGAAAATATAAAAATATAAAAAAAAGGAAAAGAAAACGAGGTAGGAAAAATAAGGCTAAAATAAAAATAAAATAAAAAAAAAAGAAAAAAAGAGAGAAAAGGAAAAAAAGAGAAAATAAAAATAAAAATAAAATAAAATAAAAAAGACACATGCAAAGGAGAAGGGGCAAACCTTAAAAAGAAAAAAAAAAAAAGGCACACATGAAAAGGAAAAAGACATAAGTAATTAAAAAAATAAAACATTTTTATTTATAAAATAAAAAATAAAATATATATGATAATTTTCTTATAAATAAATAAAAGGGTTAAATGTGGGTACCCATATCCAAATTTATCTAATCCATTTAAATAAGGGTTAAATTTTTATTACTCATTTATATTTATATTTTATATTTACCCATTTATTATTCTTACCCATTCAATATGAGTGGATATGAATGAGTAAATGGATAATAACCCATTTTGTCACCTCTACTGAATATGTAACAGTATGGAGTTGAACAAAATATGATCAAATTTATTTTTAAAAAAATTAAAAAGATAATGACCAACAAACAGAGTATACGATGAAATTCCTGGTGATAAGTTTATTTAAAAAAAGGTATAAAAGTATACATGCAACAAGGCAATTATTATCATCAATTGAATGAAGACTGATTGCTGCCAGCGCATCGTTGCAAGCGCTACTGACAACTACCGATGGGGAATCTAAAAGTGGTAAGGGGGCACTTGCCTCCACTGCCTCATTAAATTTTCTTAAATTATACTGGAATGTATTTTTTTTTTTTTTTTTTTTTTATCTTAGACCTATGGTCTTTTAAGCCCTAAATGCTCATGGAAAAGTGTGAAAAGAGAGAAATCGAACCTCCGCCTTCTATTTGAATATTTTATTGCCTTTGCCACGAGGCTAACTAGGTGGGGACATACTGGAATGTATTTCATCTCTTACTTAATAAATATATTTTATACTACAACTATTGGGATTAATTAATAAAGGGAAATTTGTATTTTTTGTGTCTCAACTTTTTAATTTTTAATATTTTGATGTTTAAACTATTTTTTTCAATTAAGTTTCTGAATTTTAAAATTTATATCTAATTTGGTGTTTATGGTCAGAATGGCCTCACCAGAGTGCTGATTAGACTGATATGGGTCCCACTCATTGCTTCATCACCAGCTACGTCAACATTAAACAATAAAAAAAGAATTAAAAGATAAATATGCCCTTGAACTTATGTATCAAAAGAACTAGCTATACCCTCCTAATGATATCTTGTTTATATCGAATAGGAATTCTAAAGCAGCATTTTTGGTGGCTGAACTTCCTCACAAATAGCAATATGAGAAGAGGAAAAATCATTTGATTTACATTTTAATTTTCAAGCTAAAATCAAACTTGATGTTGATTTACATTTTAATTTTGAAGTTGAAATCAAGTTAAAAGGTATGTTAATATTTCAATTTCTTTTTTTTTTTTTTTTGTTATTAGATGTGTTGTCATATGTCTTCTTTCTGCTATTGGTGTCATTTTCTTTTTTGTGTTTCTCAATGCTCCATACAATGCATACAGCAATTGTGTATCGAGTAATGGTATTTTTTGTTACTTTTATAATTTTTAAAATGAGAAATCACGTGCTTATCATCTTTTGCAAAGGAATCTTCTTGTGTGATGGGAGCAGGAGAAAATATTATATTGCAAGGATATTTTATAAAGGATACTTACGTTATGAAGCTAGCCACTGCAGTTAATTTAGTGAAAAAACAACAATCCAACATTAGGACCAAAGAAATTGAAAGTGAGTTCCTGCTTGCTTATATTGCATAAAATAATTTTTGTTTCATACTTGTATTGTATATTTATAATTTCATTATCTGTTGATACAAATTGGTAATTTAAGTTTAATTGATGTGGTCCTGCTAGCTTATTATATATATATTTATGCCTAATTGTGTATAGGCTAGCTTAGTTTTAGAAGGTAGTCATGGAAAAAGATTATAAGAGCTACAACCAGAGATGAATCTGAATGTTGCAGATGGCATCGATCATCAATCGAGACCACAGAAATTGAAAGTAAGTATATTTGCTTCTTAAAAAGTTATTGATATGTTGATATAAATTACTAACTGAGGTATAAATGCAGGTTGTGGGTGGGAAATCAAAGCTTTCTAAAGTTGCTACATCAGTGATTGACATTCTGGTTGCTGCTAACATGGTAGCATGGTTAATTTATAAGTAAGTTTGCTCTTTTCACTTATCTCACTATTGTTATTCTTTATTTTCAGGCCACACATTATGCACCACATGTAGAGCCCAACTCAGTTCTACAAGATACTCATGGTAAAGGACCACAAGAGCTACCATTAGAGATGAATCTAAATTTTGCAGATGCCATCAGTCACTAATCAAGACCATATAACTCGAAGTAAGTATAATTTGCTTCTTGTGTATATTGATATATTGCTTAGTTATAATATGATATGTAATGTAATCTTGTCATGCTTGTTGATGTTAACTGATGTACATATTTAGGTTGTGGTTGGAAAATCAAAGCATGCTCATATTGATATTTTAGTGAATCATGTGATTATTGATGCTAGCAAGAGCAATAATTATTTTCAGACTGGTTGTTCTTTATATTAGTAAGACTAAAGCTAATTTTTGCCTTTCAGGAACCTATAGTATCTACATCAATTCCAATGGTAAATAGTCATAGAGATAATTCACATTTCTCAATTCCTTATTAAACAAAGCCAAGACTAGCCTATGCTTATGCAACTCAGCTAAGTGCATCTACTAAACAATTCAAGCCTTAGAAGCCACCAAGAGTTGCTTCACAACCATCTACAGGCTATGGTGTTTACACAGACCTAACAACACAAAATATAATATTGAATGTAAGTGAGCTAATTTAACCATACCTAATTATGACTTGTGTTTCATTAATATATTGTAAATGTGATAATCATGTATATGTGTAGCCAAGATTACATAGTCAATGAGTTTTTGTTGAATGTGGGAAAATCAGGTCTGGTTCTGAGCCTGAACCAACCTTCATGACACAAAGAATACAAGGCTTTAATAAACAAGGAAAACATTTCATAACTACTTGTCAACTTTAGGTATATCTATTTTATTCTTATTTCATAATTCAATTTAATAACACTATTACTTATTGTAACTTATAATGTTTAAATGATTTTTAGGCTAATAAAAAAAAAGGGCAAAAACAATTAGTTATTCAACTAAGAGAAATGCATCCATCAGTAATGCCAATGATGGAAAACTCAAAAAGATAAAAAATATTGCAGATGGTGGAAGCCTGTAGTTGGAAAGAAAGTATCAAAAGCAATACAACAAACCTGAACTGCTATTTCAGTGAATTGACTTATTTTTTTGGATCTATTGAATTGATGTGTTAGATGCATCAATTTATTATTTCTATTACCAAGATATATAAACTTGGTTACATGAATTAAACTTCTTTATATTGTACTAAATTGATGTGTTGATAACATCAATCCATGTTATGTTAAACCAAGATATATAAACTTGGTTCTATTTTATTGTAACTTTTGTTTGGCAAGTAAAATTAAACTTGCTTATTTGAAATGATTATGACTGTTGTTTAGTTTACTTGAATCAACTTTCATATTTGAATGGTAAAGATTTTGACTCATTTTACTCCCCTTTGTATAATTGATAGTATGTTACTTTTATTTCCACACAATCTTGATTACAAGAAACTTCACTTCAATAATTAATTTAGGAGTCAAAATTTTGGCTACTTATTAACTTGTTCCCTTATATTTATGCCTAAAACTAATATTGATTCACAAAGTGAACATCATACATGCCAAAAAACACAATAACAAAAAAGTGAAGGCTAATAATCAAAATTATTAAATCAATTGATAATGTCATTGCAATTTGAAGCAACTGATTACATCATTTGCAGCTACTAACATCTTTACCTTCAAAAATATCAATCACAGTAAAGATCAAAAGCTACATAACATCTTCACAATCACAAAAGAACGTGTCGTTTTAAGTACCATAACATAACTTAATGACAGAAGCGACTACTGCAAACATACTCAACTACTAGATCTATCACATAAACATTCAACAATTAAACATAAGTACTTTCTTACATTTTAATTGCTGCCCCCAAAATCATTGTCCTCCCATTCATCACTTGAAGATGGCGGTAATTACCAATAAAATAATAATAACCCACAACCTTCTTTTCCTTTTTTTTTGTTGCTTTGTAATTGAAGCTCCAACCTCAACTTTGTGTTCAACAACCCACAAATGATTCATCTAGCTCTCTTGCATTCCTGATTTTTAACCCACTGAAAAGATCGATTGCATGATAGATCTTCACAACTCCAAAACATTCTTCCTAGATTAGAGTTCGTCCATAAAGTTCTCATCGCCCTTTGCTTTCCATATGAACATCTTACTTCCATAATTTTGTTGTTCTCTTGTAATTTCTTCTTCTTCTTCGTAGTTTTTCTTTATGGAGTCACGATTTTCTTCTTTTTTTTTCTTCTTGAAGTCGTGATTTTTGTTAGTTCTTTTTAGGGTTTAATGAGAAGAACATTAAAAGGAGATAGTTCAAAGGCATATTTATCTTTTAATTCTTTTTTTTATTATTTAATACTGACGTGGCTGGTGATGAAGCAATAAGTGGCACCCATATCAGCCTAATCAGTATTTCAATGAGGCCACTATGATCAGAAGCAACAAATTAGATGTAAATTTTAAAATTCAGCAACCTAATAAAAAAAAAATAGTTGAGACACCAAAATAGCAAAAATTAAAAAGTTGAGACACCAAAAAATACAATTTTCCCATTAATAAAAGACTATTTTCGCTTAAGCTGAAGTATCAAGTTCGAGTTCCAATAAACACAATCATATTAAATAGTTGTGAAATTTTTGTTATTTTTATTGTTCTATCGGATCAATTTCAGATTAATCGGAACTTTTACAGTTATCGATTACCAAAAATATCAGATGAAAAAAAAATTTATAATTTATTTTGCTTTCTAAAATATTGCCCCTTCTGAGTTTATATCTTAAATTTACATCAAATTTTTTTTTTTTTTGGTTTGTGGTTACAATTTTTAAGTTATTATTGTTTGTCTAGTTGCCATTTTTTTATGGTTTTAATAAAACATATCCTCACGAGCTAAAATAATAAAATAAGAATCAAGACAAAATCCTGGAAATTGTGATTATGGATCTAATGCCTCGTTATCGATCAGCATTCATCCAAGATCTATGACTTTTTTTTATTTTATAATTTTGAAAACGACAATGATACAATGCGACAAAATCTTTTTTTAAAAAATTATCATAGGGTCCCTTCACTTTACAAATCTCACAAGATCTATGAATTTTTTTTTTAATTTATTTTATCATAAGATCTGACTTTTTTTTATTTTATAATTTTAAAAGTTTTTATAATGTAGTAGCTGAAAATATTCTGTAGTTGGTCTATGGTTGTTGGCTTGTTGTTAATTAGTTGTTGATTAAATATTAATTTGTTCAGTAAAATTTTTTTAATTAACATTTTTAAATTAATAAAAAAGTTATATGATTTAAATATTGATAAATTGTATAATAGAGGATAGTCTTTCCTTTTTATATCCACAATAATAAAATTTGAACGAAATGAAACAAAAAAGCAAAATTTATCAAAGATACCCAATAGTGGCTACATTGGTAAGTGTTCTATCGATCCATTTTATGAGAGACCATTGGCGCCATTGATGATCCTAATTCATTGGAGAAGGTTGATTGCTTAAACTATGTTTTTTGGCCTCAAGGAAAGCCGGGTTTTAGGATAAAAATGTAAATTTAACTTTTATTAAATTATCGAAAAAAATTTTGAATTTATTCTGCCCCTAAAAACATTAGGAGCCAAACAAGGAATTTTATAAATTTATTTTATCATTTTATGATGTACGATTGTACCTATCATTAAAAAAAAAAAAAAGTAACTGATTATACACAAGATAAGGATTTGAATCCTCTTTATATATTTAAAAAATGAGAGAGTCTTACTTACACCGGATGTATTATACTTAATGGTAAAATTTAAAGCACATCACTCAGATATTTTGCACTTGATTAATAAAAATAAAATAACTATTATAAATTTTACCATTGAGTGTAATACACTCAATATAGGTAATAATCTCTCTTAAAAAATTAATATATACTAACTATTGTAAGAACACCTAGTCTGAAACTATTCTCGCAAAGAGGACTTTATCATTCATGTGGTTTCACCTGAATCAAACTAAATGAGTCGGAGATTAGTAGACTCTAAATATCAATAATTTAAATTAGAAAACTGTATTTATAATATTATATAATTCTCATTTTCTTTTCAAAGTCAAAATAGCTAATTGAGATTATATGTATTTATTAATTAATTTGCTCTTATTAAATTATATGTTTAAATCTTTAAGAAAATGTAAATAACATAATACTGGATATTAAAATTCATCCACTAATTCATTCAATTGGTTGGGGGCCTTCATTTGCCCCCTTACAAAATTATATCCTCTCAATCTCTATCACATATATGGGTAATTTTTTGTGTCGCTAGTGACACAAAGACACTTTTAATCCAAGAAAAAAAAAATGAAATGCCCCCTATATTATGGGGGCATTTTGGGCATCACTTCCCCACATATATAAAAAGAAAGTCTGTATTAAACATATATAGTCAAGAAAAAAAAATTAAAGAGGAAAAAAAAAAAAGATGAGCCCAAAAACTCCTCTTGATCTTCCGGTCATTAATTTTTCTATGTTGGACCTGAATCCCGACAATAATCCAGAAGAGTGGGAATCAGTAAAATCCCAAGTTTTGAAAGGTTTAGAAGAGCATGGTTGCTTCAAGGTTTGTTCCAATAAAATTCCTGTAGAGCTTAGAAAGGCCATTCTCAGTGATCTAGAAGAGCTTTTTGCCCTACCTCTAGAAAACAAAATGAGAAATGTTTCATCATTACCAGGTTCTGGATACATTGGAAAAACACCTGTCTCTCCACTTTATGAAAGTCTTGGCATTGTTGACCCCATTACTTTTGAAAATGTCGAAAGCTTAACCAATGCTTTGTGGCCTGAAGGAAAGCCAAGTTTCAGGTTTGTCAACTTCAAATTATTTCATGTTTTTCTCTATCATTAATTGATTTTTTTTTTCTTTTATTTACTCGTTTGAAGAAACAAGCAAAATAGTTAATTTGAACTCATGACAGTCTCCACTAAATGGCCGCGCGCTGAATAAATTTTTTATCATTATTTGTTAGAATTGTACTAGTGGTGATCTAACCCTACCTTTGCTTTACTTTAACTGGCAGCAACAATGTACATTCCTATTCAAAAAAAATAGTTGAAGTAGAAAAAATAATAAGGAGGATGATTTTGGAGGGCTTGGGTGTTGATAAGTACTTGGATGAGCATATGAATTCAACTGCCTCCGCTTTTAGGGTTATTAGATATGAAGCCCCCAATACCACTGAGAAAGAGCTTGGACTAGCTGCTCATGCAGATCACGGCATAATAACCATCTTGTATCAAAATCAAGTTGATGGATTAGAAGTTGAGACAAAAACTGGGGAGTGGGTCAATATCAAACTTGAACCAGAAAATTTTCTTGTCATACTTGGAGAATCTTTTAATGTAAGTTGGTTTCCTTAATTTTCATTTCTATGCTCAATATATTTATCACTGCACTGAATAATTTATGTTTTGTCTGTCTTATTACACAGAATATCTGGAATTCAATTCCTGATATATTGTTCAACTATCTTATTATGCAAAACATCAGGAATTCAATTCCTGTTACATTTTTGCTCCTTGGAGCTATCACTTTATTGTTTAACGTATGTTGCTTATTTGCAGGCATGGAGTAATGGTCATTTATGCGCTCCATTTCATCGCGTAACAATGACCGGAAATGTTGTAAGGTACTCATTTGGATTGTTTACAGCGTTTAAAACAGGCTACCTAATAAAAGCACCAGAAGAGCTTGTGGATGAAGAGCATCCTTTGTTATATAGGCCTTTTGATTTTATGGATGTCATTAACCGTTACCAAGGACAGATGCAGCAGAACTGCGACAAAGTTCAAAAGGCTGTTGCCCCTTTAAGGGCTTATTATGGTACCGGTGTTTGACTTTCAGCTATGTATATCCTATAACATTAAAATTAGGATAATTTACTAGCATCCGAAGTTTGTTTTAACTTATTATTCCTTTTAAAAATCAACTAAATACCTCTTTATATTTAGATTTGATTCCGTTAACTATTTTTTTTTTTATAATATACTGTTAATTATTGAAATATTATCCAAGAAAATAATTAATATTAAAAAACTAATAATTATATAAAATTTCATAAATGCTCTTAAACCATAAAAACATCACTTTATCATCTTCTCATTCACAGCACTCCATCTCTCTCTCGAGACACACCGAGCAAAACGCCTAAATCAAACAATCAAAAACCAAATTAAAAAAAAAAAAACACTTCAGGCGGTCGAAGTTAAACAAAGTTAAAAAAACCACCTCAGGCAGTCGAAGTTTCTGCCGTCGTTGAGCTCTTCTTTAAGGGCTTTAATCAAAGCACGAAGCTTTTCTAAACGATAGAGGAGAAGTCATCTCTGGGCAAGTGATCTATGCTCATCGAAGAAGCCAAGTGTTTCAGTGGCGGGTCTTCTTTAGTAGCAGCAGTAGCAGTTGCTTCAACGACGAGTAATGCCGGTGGGCGGTGGCTCTTTGTCGGTTTGATCAAGAACTTCAATCCAGTCAATTTCAAGCCGTCTCTTCTTCTTTGAATTCTCTTCTTTCATGCATTTATTTGCAGAGGCAGAGGATTTTTTTTGTGTATGTGATTGATCTTTGAGCTTTGTTTCTCTTCTTACATGCATTAATTGCAGAGGCAGATATTTTTTTTATGTGATTGATCTTTGAGCTTTGTGGGTTTTTTATTTCTTTTGGTAGTGGCTGTTTTGAAGAAACAAAGATGTGATCCTGATTATTTGCTTTTTATTATCTGTTCTTGTTATAGTTTACTTTTGTATTATCTGTGATCTTGTTTTTGATTTCTAATAATTTCAATTTATGAATTTGATCATTTTTTGAATTTTACTTCAATTTGATATATAATTTTAGTTTTATTAATTAATTTCTATTGATAGCATAAATATAAATATAAATATTGAAAAAAAAAAAAATAGATACCTTACAGGGTAAAAAAGTTTTTATATCTAAACTTACAGGACTACAGTACAAAATTCTAACGGAAGGAGAAAATAGTTAACACTTAACCAAATCAAATATAAGGGGTATTTAATTAACTTCTGAAAATATAGGGATGGAATAGTGAGTTAGAATAAACTTCAGGGGCATTAGTAAATTATCCTTAAAATTATATGTAAATATTGGCTTTTACTATAGTGCAAATATTTGTATCTATATGAATGAAATTATAACCGTTAGATTAATTTATTTAATTACAACCAGTAATTATCTTGGTATATCAATACTTGTAAAATATATCAATGTTTATAATTAATTAAATTTTAAAATTTTTGCTACGGTGCAAATATTTGTACCTATACAAATGAAATTAAAAATTATTAGATCAATTTTTATTCAACTACAACCATTGATTATCTTGGTGTATCAATACTTATAAAATATATCAATGATTATAATTAATTAAATTTTTATTTAACGGTCTTAATTTCAGTTGTATAAATATAACCGTTTGCACTGAAGAATGAACAAAGGTGTATTTAAGCCCGTAATGTTTATACCAAAGCTTACATTTATCCTTTATATAATTTTAAGAGCAAATAAGCACAAATTTTATGAAAAGCTGTGATTTAAATTCCTCTTCCAAATAAGTTTTAACAGACTTTTTAGTCAACAATTTCTATTGACATGGCATTATTTGGTCCCACACGCAAACCAAAAGTTTTTTCTCACTGACTTTTCTCTTTATACACACACAGCATACACAAATCACTCCTTTTTTTTTTTTTTTTACTTAGATCTCTCTCCACCGTACATGTTAAACCGCCTGAAACTGCTACTCATCGAGGAGTAGCAACTCTAATTGAGAAATAAAATAAACCAAATGGGAAAAATTAGTAGAGCAGGTGTTTGTGTTTGAGTAAACAATGATAATCACTTTCGCGTTTGACTTAGTAGATGGTATATGATGAACAAAGTTCCAGAGAATGATTAGAGAGGGAGGTGACTTTTGGTAAATTTTTTCACATGCAATGACAGATCCTGTGAGTTATGGTAATGCCATAAGTGACATTGAGCAGGTGATTCCATTATTTTTCTTCTTCTTTAATTTTCATTTTTAACTTGCTTAATTTTAATTAAACTTTAGTTAATTCATTGTTGTTTTTTGCTTTTACGGGTGTGCGCAGGGGATGGAGTGTGAGTACAGGTGCAATGAGATAGCAAGGCTAAACCCTAGAGACTGTTGGTATTGGTCGGTATGCAGTTATCTTAATCCAACTTGTGCTTATAGACATTCTATAATACAATTTAAATTTTTTGTTGTTTACCATTTTTACAACTGAATTTGCTTGCCTTTTACTGCTTTAAGTATTTCTGCATAGCTGCATTACACATTTCTTTGTATTAATGATTGTTGCTCTTGCCCATATAAAAAATTGGGGAAGAAAAAAAATATGTACGTATGGTGACTGATAGCTGTGTATAATTCTTCTTACTTGTGAATTATACTACAAACAGTCAGGTTGATTTGCAATTGGCTCATATACATATTATATATATGGAGACAAAAAGCAGAGAACACTGCAAGATAAAAAAACACAGGGAATTCATCATCATCCTCTTCATCCATAGTCCAAAAGGTACAGATTCAAAAGAGAAATTCTAGATGGAAAGAGGTAGGTTTGTTATTGCTGTCCTAACTTGAAAGACAAGCACCAAATCTCCAACTTTTTGTAGACGCACAATGCAAAATCCACTATCCACCCTCTCAAAGTGGGGGCAAAACTAAAGAAGCTTCCATTTCTGCAAGAAAATTAGTTGACACTTTATGAGAGATCAATAAGATCCCTTCCCGAAACGATTTAGAACTAGCAGCAGATAGTAGAGAGCTGAGAAATAATGAAAAAGTTGCAAAGTTTTCACATTTATCAAATCCATCTTATGCTCTTATCTTAAAGGTGTTTGTGTGTGTGTATATATATATATATATGAACCGATCTAAAGAAATTGGACATAGAAGAAGGGCATCAGTTGATACAAAGAAACTTTAGCTCTGTGATTATAATGTGGATTTTGTTAGCAATGCTAGTTTCCTGCAGTTTAACATGCACAATGAATAGAGAGAACGTAACCAAGGAAAAAAAAAGTGATTTTGTATTTTGTGTATGTGTGTATAGAGAGGAGAGAAAGGGAGAGGGAGGAAGTTTTTGAGCTATGTGTGGGACCAAATAATGCCATGTGAACAGAAATTGTTGACTGAAAACATCTGTTAAAATTCAATTAGGAAAAGGGGCTTAAATCACAGCTTTTAATTAAATTTGTGCTTATTTGCTCATAAAATCATATAAAGGGTAAATGTGAGTTTTGGTATAAACATTAAGAGCTTTAATGCACCTTTGCCCAAATTTAATCATGAATTTTTAAATTGGATTTTCTCTACTAAAATTGAAATTATTTAAAAATATATGTTACATTTTTTATTCCAAATATGACAAATAGTCACTGCATCCTTTTTTTTTAAAATAAAATTAGGAGAAACGAGTATACTAATTTTAATTAAAAGAATATAATTTAAGTTGATGTAGGTAATTTTTATTGGTGATATCCAACTTATAAATTAGAGCCCACTATAGTATATAACTTTTTTTAGTTACTTAAAACCATCTTATTTTTAATTTTATGTCCAATAATATGCCTACATTGCCAACAACTATTGAGATCAGCTGACAGGAAGCGAGCTGTAATTAGGGGTGAGCAAAAGTCAGTTCGGTTCAAAAATGATTAAAACCGAATTGAACTGAACCAAACTTTTTCGATTCAATTCGGTTCGGTTATTTTTTCTCTTTTTAATATTTTTTTCACTTTTTAATTTTAAAGTTATTTTATTTATGTAATTTTACAATATTCTAATAAGATTTATAAGATATATTAATGTTAATTTTTTATACTTATATTATTTATTTATTTTTTAAAAAAATTAAATGAACCGATTCTCTGAAATATATTTAAATACGTTTTGTTAGAATTTTTTTGGTAGTAAATAATTTTATTAAGAGTTTTATTTATTTAGAAATTAATATTATTAATAAAATTTAAAATATTAGTAATAAATCAATAAAACCGAACTATAAATATATATAAAATTTTAGAATATACTAGAGTTCGGTTCGGTTCAGTTTTTATCTATTTTTTACTCTAAAAATTGAACCGAACATATTTTGATTCAGTTCAGTTCGATTTAAACCGAATTAGTATTTTATTTCTGAAAACCGAACCGACTGGTTCGATTTGATTCGGTAATTCGGTTTTCGGTTATTTTTGCTCACCCCTACCTGTAATGAATACAGTTACGTTAAAAAGTTATTAGTAAATTTTTACTGTTCTTATAGTTCTAAATCGAACTTAATTAATTAGAATCCAATATAAAATTAAGTTTAGTTCGTTAGGATACAAATGATTTACAACACTTGATAACAATACAGGTAATTTACTACAAACAACTCATATTATAACAAGATCTAACAAATGAAATCAAACATTTGAAGATAATAAATTTAAACTACTCATACAAAAGTTCAATGCTGAATCCAATGTTTCTATTAATTTTCATGATGTGCATTTTAATATAAAACTAAGCAATTAAGAAAATGGAAACTAATTACTAGCTAGGCCATAGACATGTGGGAAGGACCATTTATATATAGTTTTCTTTTTGATGATATAATTGCTAAGCTTAACACCATGACCAATTAATTTATAAGGTATTTGGTGGAAAAAAAAAAAAAAAAATCGACATTTTTGGCTTCACTGTTTATCATCTTCTCTTCGGGAATAATTCTTCAATGATTACTTTCAATGAACATATTTTATTATGACTTCAATTTTTTCAATTTTTTTAATGTACAATTATTGAGTAGTTATAAAATGTCCACAAAGAAAGTTATCATTTTACTTAAGTCGGTATATTAATGCCAGCCAATGATTTTTTTTTTTTATTCAATATTATGTCAGTATGAAGTGACTAGCTAACATATTTTCAAATATAAAATCATAGTTGATGAATAAAATTAAAATGATCACCAAGCTAATACAAATAAGTGACCCGTTGGCTTAATTGTTATATGGTGGTGATATATATATATATAAGAGATGATGCATAAAGCTGCTCGCATCAGCTGCGGATTGCTAGCGATAATTTTTTTTTTTTTTTTTTTAATTATTATCATGGTTCCTCTCCCCTCAAGTTTTTCCTAATGATATAGGGGCAAGTATTCTTGTCAAATAATGCAGGCCGCATTAGCTATCTTTTCCCATAAAAAAAAATGGTGAGTGATTCTGGGACAATTACCAATTTATGGTAAAAAATATTTTTTATTCTCATTTTAGGGTAGTTTTAAAAGTAATTCCCATTTTTAAGGTGAAAGAGAAAAAAATTCCCAATATAGGATGATTTTGACCAACCCGAACGGTCAAATTGTACAAAACGCTACTGGGAATAGCGTTTTGTACAAAACGCTACTCCCAGTGGCGTTTTGTACAGTTCTTGTCTGTACAAAACGCTACTGGGAGTAGCGTTTTGTACAGACCGAACCGATCGGTTCGGTCGATTATATTTAGGTTTGGTTCGATTTCGGTTTTTAAAAATACATAACTGACTGGTTCGGTTTAATTTCGGTTTTTAAGTTGAAAAACTGAAAATAACTAAACCGACCGAGTCATATATATTTATTATAAAAATATTAAATAAAATTTATTAATTAGAAAAATTATATATAAATATTAAAATTATAAATAAAAATATTTTTTTAGTTATATAATTAAAGAATAAGCTTAAAAAAAGTATAAACTATTAAATA
>CATIWO010038617.1:0-10683 GCA_949673435.1 Macaranga tanarius
ATATATATATATATATATATATATATATATATTATAATAATAACTAAAATAATTATATTAAGAAAAATACTAATAATACTAACAATAATACTAATAGGATAGAAAATAATTATTAATATTAATAAAATATTCAAGTTATTATAGGTGTATTTTGTGAGTATGTGTGTGTGTATGTGTTTGTGTAGTGTAGAGAATTGGAATTGGTAGAGAAGAAGAGAAGAGTGAGCTTGATATAGCTTTGGGAGAAATTGATCATTCTCTAAATATCTAATAAATATTTTGGGGAGCTTTACAAGATCTAAAAGAGGTTGGAGCTTCATTTTGGTAAGCCTAGTATTTATATTGGTTAATTGAGTTAGGTTTGTTTGTTGTAAGATTTCGGATTTTGTTTTCTTTATGCATCAGCCCTAGTATTTTTACCATATCTTGAGTTGTAGAGCTCTAATTTAAGCAAGATTTGATACTCTGGAAACTTCAAAGTGTTCTCTACAATTTTGTGTTTTGAGCCAGAGCTAATTTTGCTGTGAAGGATGACTGGCAGGGCTTGACATTTTCGTACTCATGCTGTCAACCCTGTTTTGCCTGTTTTGCCCGAATTTGATCAAAAATTCATAATTAATTTCACACATGTCCAAATTAAGTAATTCTAATGGAATTTGAAGTAGACTCATATGTCTAGCTTCAATAATATTTTCATAATTTTTAGACGTATGTGTGAATTATTTGGACACTTTGAACCTAGAGTATGAGGTTGCACTTAGTTGCATTTTACTGAGTTGAGTGCAAGTGTCATGGTTGCTACATGAATTGTGTGTAAGCTTTGATAAGGATATTGGAGATCTTATTCAATAGGGGGAGCTTTTATTTAAGAAAGAGTTGAAGGCTTGATGTAAGTAATTATTAATTTAATGCTTACATGTATTGATTTTTAAGTAACTATAGTTATTTAACCATAGTAAATTGTGAATGCCATTTAAGTGGCAAGATTGTTGAGCATGATATATATGTATATATATATGAATATGTTGTTATAAGAAAGTATAATGAATATATATATATATGAATATGTTATTGTGAGAAAGCATGATATATAATTATATATATGAAAATGTTGTGGTGAGAAATCATGATGAAAATATGTATATATATTGTTGATGAGAATATGAATTGGTTAATTGAGAATGTGTTGTGATACATTGTGAATATTGGCACTTGTGAGGTACAAGCCACTTGGTGTAGTATAATATACATGTATTGTTGTGACAAAGGTGAATTGTGATTCACGATGAGAAAATAAAAAAGAGATGTTGAATTGTAATGAAATAATCGTACATATGCATTTTTATATGTTATGAGAATGATTGAAATATATGCATATGGCATGATGTGAAGAATATGAGGAAAATGTGTATGTGTGGAGATTGAGATCTATGATCTGAGACTGAGCTGGGCAGAGAGTCTCAGATGTGGTCATTCATGTGATATATATATATGCGTGCACGTGTAAGATCTGAGACTGAGCTATGCAGAGAGTCTCAGGAATGGCCACAGATATATATATATATATATATAAATAAAAGAAATATATATTAGTATAGTGATATGCCCTAGAGGCTAATCATGTATTTTGACATTGTATATTATCCCAAATGGCAATATAAT
This sequence comes from Macaranga tanarius, assembly GCA_949673435.1. Classification (NCBI taxonomy): domain Eukaryota; kingdom Viridiplantae; phylum Streptophyta; class Magnoliopsida; order Malpighiales; family Euphorbiaceae; genus Macaranga; species Macaranga tanarius. The sequence goes on from CATIWO010038617.1 coordinate 1,663, forward strand.
GTTCATTTAACTAAAAGTGTTTGTTTATTTGAATATTATTCCATTAGCATTATGTTAAATAAAAGTATTATCAAGAGTTAATAATATGAGTGACACATTTATTTAGTACATATGCTATAAATGTGTTCGTAGTTGATAAATTAATATTTGGTTGATATTAATTTGACTATCACCTCTGTCTATTTTCCTTGATTAGTATGTGATACTAATAGTGGGAGGTAGTGAGTCTCATGCTACTTGATATGAGATATCAGAATAAACATGTGGATACTCATTAGATCAGTGGATCGAACGTGACGTTAGATTGTGATTATGAGGATATTCACTTATAGTCAACGATCATAATCTAGGTCATAATGGTGCATATAATCCTTTGACTTGAGGCATCATGGTCATCCACATTTGAGTGGTTAGAGTTTGTTACTGCTTACATACCTGTGCTAGCCATGTATAGGTATATGGCATGTGGTGGCTCTAGTCGGTTGAATGTAGGGATGAGTGTTTATCCAAGATGGGATTCATTGCCTGAAGTGAACCGGGTTAAGGTCCTCTCCTATTTAAGTTTATTCTTGATAGATAAGTTCTTGGCCAAGACAAACATAACAGTCTGAAAGAGTTTCAGAACTAGAAATGGTTTCTAGTGTTTGTTATGTTTTTATCAAGAATAGAACTTGAGATTAGGTAACATGATAAAGCTATTAGAGTTTGACTGTACCTTAACTCTAGGTTTTATCGGGATCTTCTAATGAAGGGATTTTAGTGCACGGTAATTATGATTAAAAGGTTCATGTGAATCAATACATGCATTCATTTATAATTGGGTAGTTGTGATATCGATGCTAGGGGTCACTCACAACTTATGAGAACTAAATGTGTATCATTGGGATTTTCACATTTAGATTGAAAGTGTTTCAAGTAATATTAAGTTGTTGATATTATATTCTCATTGCCAATTAGACGTGGACCTAGTAAGTCACACCTATAAGGTTTTCACCTTATCACCTATCTTAATCTAATTGTTGATTAAAGTACTTAATCAAGTAATTAAGATTAAGGGAATTGAATTTTTGCTTTAAGCAGTGATTCTAGCATATCATGAAATCTAATTCCACTAAGGATTTTATTATTAATGTATACTTAATTAATATTGGATATTAATTGAAGTATTGAATTAATAATAATTAATGTGTTATTAATTTTCTAATGGACTTGGATTAATGGCCCAAGGTGTATGGGCCTAGGGTTAAAAGAGTTTTGGGCCAAAGATTAATCCAATATGTTTGAGTTAGCCCAATAACTATATCTAGGTCCATTGATTTAATGGATTGGGTTTTGGACCAAGTGTTGGCCTAATGGTAAGCCCAAGTCAATATAATTGATGTAGAGATTTGGTTGTATATATCTACAAGTATAAAAGAGGTATTGTAGATATATACATTGGATGTGTTGTCTTATTCTTCTTTGGACACTTGTATAGACACTTGTCAAGTATGTGTGGTTACTAATTGACAAGTGTGATGATGATATCATCAATGATGTCATGGCCTGTGTCATAGTGATGTCATGTGGTAGGCCCATGATGTCATGGTGATGTCATATATGATGTCATGAAGAGGTGGTAATCTCTACACTTATTTTTGTTCTATATTTGGTTGATATTCTAACAAGTTTGATGCTAATGGTTTTTGTTCTAAGTATTGAACAAAAAGGGGAGAGTTTTTATTGGACAAAAACTAGATCAACTAAACCAGTCAAAAGAAACACAACACAAATCCTTACTTGTTCTTGCTAGGAAGATTAATTTAGAGCAAGGATTTGTGAGGGTCACTTGAGAGGGACTTGCTTCTAATTGAATCTAGGCAAGAAGGTGATGTGGTTGGAGCTTGGTATTTCAAGCTAGAGGTCACACACTTGGGTGACTAGGGCATGTGATTCAAGTGTTGAAATCTTCAATACCAAACTAGTATATTCTTTTGTGATCTACATCGAACAAAAGGAATTTTGTAAGTTAGCTTCATCTTGAATTCTTTTGTTCTTGTTTGATATGCTTGCTTGTATATATTTTAGCTATGTGTTAATTGCAAATTGGATCTTGTGGATTGGAATTCTTCATGTGATGAAAAGTTATGCAATGAAATTTTTAAATTTCACCCATGTTGGTCACATGCTTCCGCTTTAGTGTGTTGCATAGCACGATTCCTTTCAATATATATGAAAAAGAAAAAGAAACGAAAAAGTGAGCTTTGCGTAAAACGTGTGTGACATGTGTTGAGAACTCTAGCCGGATACTAACTTGCATAAACATGCATTGTTGCATCATGTTTATATATATTATGTTGAATGTGAATTGTATATAGGAAAGATGATGTAAATTGAATGCGAGAATTATAGTTGTAAAAGATGAATGTGGTTTTATTGTGAGACTGATGAATTGAGGAATTTAATGATTGATGGGGTGTAGGTATCGAGTTATGAACACCCATTTATTATGCTAACACTTGTATGATGTTATTGATGTTATAGAATTATAATTCGATGATGGAATGCTTGAGAATTTTTGAAATGTGCTTTCAGGTGGGAAAACACGGGTTGAGACACGGGTGTGTCTCAGACCGTGTAGCTGGAACACGGACATGTTGCTAGCTATGTATATATATAAATATATGTGATATTGGGCAGTGAGAAACATGGGTAAAGACATGGGTGTGTCTCAGATCGTGTACTTAAAATACGGTAGGTTTTAATCGGGACATGGGCATATTGATGGTCATATATGCTTGTGTGATTTTAGGCAGAATGGAACACAGGCCGAGACACGGGTGTGTACATGGCCATGTACTTTGTACATATTGGGGCAGTGGTGAATACAGTTTAGAACACGGGTGTGTTCAAGACCATATAGCCTAATAATTTGTTATTTAATATTTTCTCGTTAATTAGTTCTTAAGAAGAACTATATGTACGCTTATCTTAATAATTGCTTATTGAGCCGCAAGCTCATTCCTTTGCAATTGTGGTTTTCAGGCTTTGATAGATAGCCTAGTTTGAGGCTTGTTAATAGAAGCTTGGAGAGTGCTTCATTGTGAGCTCAGGTGGGTAAAAAGACAGGCTTGGTATAGACATCTCCATCCTCATCATCATAGCATTTTAGCAATTTTATAATCAAGTTTAAATGTATATTTTAATATTATGTAATATTTGTATAAAGTATTTTCAATATATCAAACAAGAGTTTTTATTTATGTATACCTATCTTTTATTAAAAAAAATTTTCATATGCCACGTGTTTGTTGTAATGTATGAATACTTGTATGTGGCACCTGGAGAGTGCTACACCAGGGCTCACAATCAAACTCATAATTTAATATAGATTAATACCAATGTACATATGGTCCTGGTGACACCCACCAGGTTCTACTAGTTCTCCCAAAATATCTATATAATAATATAATAAATCTAGAACATTTATAAAATAATATTAGAAACTAATCATTTCAATCATCGTGCTTATAAAATTCATGCATACTATTCAAAATGTCCAATAGTAACATTTCCATCATCGAAATAAGAAAATTAATAAGTAAATAAATATCATATCAATAAATTTAATTTTATCCAATTTAATTAATAAAACTACGCAAGCAAATCCAATAAAACATTTCTTAATATTAACTCATAGGTAGAGCGCACTGGCAGACGTGTCCTTGTCTGCCTAGGATCCGCGGCTCCAGCTCTCGAACTCTTAGAATAGCAATTATATATTTAAAAGAAATATACTTATATACATAAATAAAATCATAATAATTTCCAAAAATTCCAAAAAAAATATTAAAATTAATAAATCATTAGAACTGACTTAAAAATACCTTGAAATGACATTTGAAGCTAAAAGAATATATTCTGCTAAGTCAAAACTATTTAAATGGAAATAGAATAATTTCTACCGAAACACTTCTGGGATTTTTAATTCAAAATTCGTAAGGAATCAGACCTAGCTTCAGTTATAAAAATTAACCCTCATAATTAATACTATTTATTAAAAATAAAATCATAATTTTCGGAGCTGGTCACTATTCCTCACCGGAATCCGGTTAGAACTTGTCGGATTTTCTCACCGGAAAATATGTTTTACACTACCCAAATATACCAACACATTCATAACAATGTATTGAGTTCAGATATACCACCAAATACAATAAATAGTAATCGGAATGAGGGATCATACTAAAAATAGGAGTTTACCATTCAAACTCCGACGAAGGTCAAAACGGTATAGATCGAACATATGGTTGGTCTCTTTTGACTCCTGGAGACAAGATGAGTATGCTGGTGGTGGTGGTTGTCATCGACAGTAGCCAGAAAAAGAGATCCGCTGCCAGAAGTGGACTGTAAAAACTTCAGAGGTTTTCCGGCACAAATCCAAACCTTCTCAGATGAAACTAAAAATACCAGCGTGTAGGGGATGATGAGAACTATATGTGGTTCAAATTTTGTGGTGATCGAAGGTGGTTTGACTGGTGAATGGAGAGGGAAAAGTCATCGGGTGCTATAGTGATAAATTCAGAGAAGTTCAGGGACCTATCCGAAATTTTACAGCTAGTCTATATATAGATAAGGAGACTGGCGAATTACCACTCTGATACCTACATTTTTGGTAAAAATTCATATCAGTCCTTCCTCTTTAATTCTTACAAAAAAAGTCCCAGCGATTAAATGAGTTAACCCTAAAACCATATATAATTACTAGCAATTAAATGAGTTAACTCCAAAACTGCATATAATTACTAGTAATTAAATGAGTTAACTCCCAACCTGATATAATATATATATATATATATATATATATATATATATATATATATAACAACATCAATAATAACAATAATAATAATAATAATAATATTATTATTTAAAATAACAAGAAGGTAATAATAATAATAATACTAATAAAAATTCAGGTTATTACAGTGTGTATGTATATACTAGTTTTTCTCTCACGTACGTTGCAAGTAATTGAAATATTTATTAAATGCTAATTTTATTTTAATTTTTATGTTACAAAATATATTAATTATTATAATTTAAATATAATAAATTGTTCATAGTAAATAAAATATATTATTTATAATGATTCATATAAAATATATATTATATTTTAAGAGTTCATATAAAAATATTTATAAAAATATTTACATATTTATATTAGTGATTGAGTTAAATATTTGAAGAACTAAAAATATTATATAATTATAAAATATAAATATTTAATATTATATTCAGAAGAGTAATATTATTTTATCAATAATGTAACTAAAAATATAATTTTGTAATAAATATTATTCATACTGAAATAACTTAAAAAATTAAAATTAAAATTAAAATATTTAGATTATATGAATTTTTTAAAAAAATTCTTTTTTGAAATTATTTAAAATAATTTTTCTAATTAACTTAAATTTACATTTCAAAAAAAAAAAACATTTTCTTAGTTATATACATTTAAAATTATATATAAAATCTTTTGAAATAATTCCTTCTTTGTCAATTCATTAAATTTTTTATAATTTTCTAATTTTAATTACTTTTATATGTATTAGGGATTGTGTGAAATTATATAAATTATATCAATACCAAAGTTATTAACTATATTCATCAATCATAATTTATTTGCAAATTGTAATATATTATAAATAAAAAATTTTGTAAAAAATTTATATATAAATCTTATAATAATTTAATAATTTATGTATTTATTTAAATTTGACTATAAATATAATAGATACTAATTTTTATTCAATTTTAGATAATTTTTAAAAAATTTAAAATATAAAATAACTATTTTCATCAATTTTAAAATATTTGACCATTAAAAATAGATTTTCTTTTTCTATAAAAAATGTTTTACTTTTTATATATAGTATAGTATAGTTAAAAAAAATTATTCATTATATAAGTTTTTAAATTTAAATTTATTTATGAATCATAACACAAAAATGTAAACATTTACTTATCCAAAAAATAACAATTTAACTATTATTAATATTTAAAAAAATTAGTAAATTTTATTTTGAAAAATATAATGACATTCACCAACTAAAAAAAATAATTAATTATGTTCTAGGTTGAATCTATTGTGAGGTTTAGACATATAATGAATTTTATTTTTTTAGTAATTTTTTTTTTGTGTCATTTTGAATTTGGCATGTTATTAAAATTGTAAAAATATCCTAGTTTTATGAAGATAGTTCTAAAAATATAATGAATTTTATCTTTTTAGTAATTTCTTTTTGTGTCATTTGGAATTTGGCAGACTTAATAAGATTATGTTCTCTGTCCAAAAATTTTTTTCATTGCCATTTGTATTCACCAATCAAAAAAATGAAAAAAAAAAAAGTAGAATAAGGGGAAAAGAAGGAGAAAATGAGGTTTAGACTTTGCAAACACCATCATTAATTAATAATCAGCCAAAAAAAGTAGAACAAGGGGAAAAAAAACCAATTTAAACTCAAATGAGTTGGTTAATGTTAAAATGTATATAATTTTATTTTTAGAAATTTGTAATGATTTTTTTTTAAAATAACTAATATGTATTTTTATTTTTTTACTACTAATAAAACAACTTCATTATACCTGGTATATGCTATTTATAATTTCTTTCAAATCAACTTCTTTAGCACATTTGATTGTTTTTGTATCTAAAAGGCAATTTGATAGCTCATTCCCAATCATCACTTCATTAAAACTAAAAAACAAAAATAATATACTAGTTATTTAATTTAATTAAAATTAAAGATATAGAAAATGAATATTAAAAGTATTCAATAACTTACGAATTTCGAAATCCATCAGCTTCTGGGATGTTTGGATTTTTTTCAATTGTAGTTGCAGCATTTGTTGATACTTGAAAATTTCCTAATTTATTTAGTTCAATAAAATATTTAGTTAATTATAAATTATAACAAACAATTATTAATTATGTGAATATATTACTTTCATAGATAGAAACCTTGACTTGTGATAATGCTAACATTGGATGATTATCAACTTCTTCCTCAATAATTTTCCCTTCATTTTCAGCTAGATCTCCCCACAAAGTTAAAAATAACTTATCTAACCTGTAATAATAAATACATTAAAAGTTATAAAATAATTAAAAATAAAATAATATCTATTTTACCTTGATAAATTTTTATAAATATTCAGTTGGCTAAGTTGTATTTATTATTTTTTCTAATATTTAATTTACATAAAATAATATTATGTATGTTGAAAATAACATACGTAAGTTGTAAGTTAATAAATGACATACGTAATGTTTATATAAATTATAATAATTTATCTAACCTCAGTCACAATTTGCATAAGCTGTATTTTTTTTTTCAAATGTCTTATTGTTAATAACTTCAACAACGTACGTGGTTAAAAAACTTCATGCAATACATGTGACACCCCTCCCCACCGCCACCTTTGTCAGATGACTCAACCCACCGGTCATCCTTTTAAGGCATCGATGTGAAAAAGATATCACTTCTAAGAGAATTCTAGAGTTACTCCACCATCCAATACTAAAAACATTCACAATCATCATTTTTATCATCACCAAAAATTCATATGTAATATTTGAGAATAAATTATACCTAACATAAATTCACTCATTTATTTGAATTGTTGGCGTGCTTGGAAAGGAGGATGGTGAGTGTGTTGTGTCATCCTCACCTCCTTCTTTTATGCAACACGTATTTTATTTTATTTTATCTCTTTTTTTTTCTTTTTTTTTATTGGAAGCAATGGGCGGTTAAAAGTAAAGTTGCACTTTAACACCTTTATTTTTTTTATTGCTAATATATCCCTAAATCAAGCTTGTATATTGTACAATTTAGTCCTACTCAAAATACAATATTTATATATTTAGGCACGGACCCGACAATTCTTCCCCACTTAAGAAATTTTGTCCTCGAAATTTGAGGGCGCATATAAACATAACTTAATCATAAAGAAATAATTGTGGGTACCGGTGTCTCATATCTTCCTCTCGTTCCCACGTGGCTTCCTTGCGAGGATGATTTTCCCACAACACTTTGACAAGCGGAACGACCTTGTTGCGTAGTATCTTTTGATCTTTGGCGATGATCGATACCGGTTCTTCCTTGTAGCTTAAATTTTCCTTCAGTTCCACAGGTTGTTCTCGTAGTATGTGTGAGGGATCACTTCTGTATCTCCTCAGCATCGATACGTGGAAGATATCATGAATCCCTGACAAGTTTGGGGGTAGAGCCAGTCGATAAGCTACTGGCCCGACACGCTCGATCACCTCGTATGGTCCTATGAATCTCGGGCTTAATTTACCGTGTTTGCCAAACCTCAGTATCCCCTTCCATGGAGATATCTTCAGGAACACCTTTTCTCCCACATTATATTCAATATTGACTCGCTTCAAATTGGTATAACTTTTCTGTCTATCTTGAGCCGCTTTCATGTTGGCTCGAACAATTCGAAGATTTTCCGTAGTTATCTGCACTAATTCTGGTCCTAATAGCTTTCTTTCTCCAGCTTCCTCCCAATAAATGAGGGTTCTACATTTCCTTCCATAAAGCGCTTCGAATGGTTCCATATCAATACTACTCTGGTAGCTGTTATTATAAGCAAATTCCATTAACGGTATTTGCTTATCCCAGTTGCCCCCGAACTCTAACGCATTAGCTTTAAGCATATCTTCCAAAATTTGTATGGTGCGTTCGGATTGACCGTCCGTTTGAGGGTGAAAAGCTGTACTAAATTTTAATTTAGTACCCAACGCTTCTTGTAGACTCGGCCAAAATCGTGAAGTAAATCTGGGGTCGCGATCTGATACGATTGATAATGGGGCTCCATGAAGTCTCACGATCTCTTTCACATAAAGCTCGGCCAATTTATTCAAATTGTAACTGACTTTGACTAGTAAGAAATGTGCTGACTTCGTCAACCGATCCACGATTACCCATACAGCATCACGTCCTAGTTGGGTCTTCGGTAGTCCCACTA
>CATIWO010038728.1:0-11523 GCA_949673435.1 Macaranga tanarius
GAGGGAGAATCAATCAGAAAGCTAAAGTCAGGAGTCTCTAGCTCACCAAAGTGAAGGGACGATTCATTTTCCTTAAGGGGAGAGTCCTACAAAAATAAAGGGAATTTGATGAAGAATTGTTGAAAAACTTACTGTGGCATGTGCTGAGTCTGGTTCTCTAACAAAAGGATCTAAAGAAACATAAGAGCTCTTATTTGTTTCTGTAAAAATCAGGTGCACATATTCCTCATTATAAGTTTTAATTTTTAATGCACATTGTTCAATTAATTCAATGCTTAATGCCCTTAATTTTATTTTTGCCATGGATTCTATAGACATGCATTTTCTTGTGAAGATATTATAGTTAGAACATGCATAAACTCATATTGCATATCATGTTTGAATTAAAGTCTCCATTCAAATTTTAACACAATTTAATTTTTTGCATTTAAATTCTTTTTGCATATTTATTTAGTTAGTTCATTTTAGGTTTACATGTTTAAAAAATAGGTCATCACGTTTATTTTATTTAATGTATTTATAATATGTTCATTTTTTTATTATTATTTTATTTTATTTTTATTTTATTAGTATTTATTTTTGTTTAAATTTAGTAAATGCATCATGTTTATTTTTAATTAGCATCATTCTAGTGTGTATATTTCAATATTAAAAAAAAAAAGGCTAAATGCATGATTTTTTGAGTCAGTGGCAGAATTGTAATTAATGAAAACATGAAGGGCAGACTTACCTGAAGAGAACATCGTCGTTGGAGCGCTGAAGGGAGCCACAGTTGTTGCAAGCGGCGCCGGACGGGGAAGAGAAGGAGCTGCAGACGATGCGAAGGCTGAGAAGCCTCCGGAGAAGAGCGGCGAAGCTAGAGGAGCAGTCAACGGCGGCGGTGAAGTAGAATCAAGCCTCTGTTGCATCGGGTTTTCGGTCGGTGCTTGGATCTCCTTTGCTTCGCCGGTCTTCCAGCCGCCGCTGAGAGGGAGATTTGACCCCGGAGAAGAAGCTTTGGTTGCTGCAGATGACATCGTCGGTGAAGCTGCTGCAACTGATGCCGGCGTTGAAGAAGAAGGCAGTAAGTAGGTGTTGAGTTGGTTCGGTTCACTAGTAGCCGGACCGAAAGTCAAATGGGAGACAGAAGTGGTGGCTGGACCGATCTCAGTCTCACACTGAGTAATGATAGCTTGAGGTGATGGGGAACTAAAGGAAGACATTGTTATGAAGAGCTAAGATTTTTTACTGAATAATTTTTGAGCTGAGAATGTAAATAGATATTAATGCATATCAAATAGGCTTTTCAGCCATTTGTATGCAGGGGGGCATTTGTTTGGACTAATATTTAAAAATGATAAAGCCTACCCAATTTATAAACCTATGACCCAAATTAATTAATTAATTAATTAATTAATTAGTTCTACATGTGGGTTATCTGGAAAGAGGAAACTGTCAGAAAGAGATAAGATATTTGAATTTCAAATACAAGGAACGTGGAGTAGTGGGAAGAGAGCAGTTTTTGAAAAAGGGAAGCTATCAATTCCATGGATAAAAAGGATTCTCCTGCAGAAGAGAAACAACAACCAAATCCAAATCAAACCAGACAACAAATCAACTCTACAATTCCAATTTAGCTTTTCGATTTCTTTTGTAATTTTCAGTATTTTGTTAATTTTCTCTGCAATCAAACACTTTCAATATTGTTCATTTTCTTTTATTTCCAATAGAGCCCTTAGATTTTCTTACAGATCCCCTATGTCTCTTTATCATTTTATTTAAATTTCAGTTTTCATTATAGTTCTTGTTATTCGTCAGTATTAAACCCAACTATTATTCAATTTGCAGTTGGTTTAAGACCCCAGTAGGCTTAGGTCCTTTAGCTTACACTGAAAGTCTCTGATAGAGGTCAGATCTCTAGGTTGGTGTACCTCACACACATGGCACGCTCAAAAATTCACTTGCAAGGGCCAGAGAGCAACATATTCTAAAATACTTTAAAATTCACTTCTAAACTTTCAACTATATTACTTTTAAAAAAAGTCTAATAGGGAGCAAACAAAAAAGTATGAAATGAAAAAAAAAAAGAATTACTAAAAATATTAGTAAAAAAAATAAAAAAAATATTTGATTTTTCCAAAAGAATATAAAAATTAAAAATTAAAATTTTACTACTATTTATAATGATGGTTAAAAGTGCTTATATACTTGTATTTTTTATTTTTATTTTTATTAATATTAGAATATATAAAAAATTGATTCACAAGTTATAACATTTTTTATTTTTATTTTTATTATTATTCTTTGATATATAAAAGTTAAAATTTCATGTGAAAATTAAATTAATTTTTAAATCTATTTCAAAGGTGGTAAAATTAAGACTTGAGAATTTTTTTAAAAAAATTTTATTTCTTAAAAAAGAAAAAAATTTGACCAGTGTCAAATTTATTCTACAGGGGTCTAAAAGTAAGTTTTGAAAATACAATTAGATCCTTTAAATAAAATTGGATAGAATTGACACAATTTGTAAAGTTAAAGGAGCAAACTGAAATGATTTTGAAAGTAGGGTTCAATTGATAATTGGCCTAAAATTCAGGTAAGAGTTGATAATTTTCCCTTAATTGTTTGGTGAATTCATTTAATATTTTCTCTAATGGTTGTTTTTCAATTTTATTTTTTTATGGTTCTTTTATTCAGCTAATGGTTGTGAAATAATAAATATGAACAAAAATTATTGAAAATCAATATATAAAATGTGTCATTTTTGAATTATATATTCACTTGTTATTTGCAATATTATTGAAGAAATTAAATTGATTATACTCTAATGTTTTTTTTTTTTTTGAAGGTACTCAAATATTACTTGTTAGAGAAAAGGATAAAAAGGTATATGATATTTATATAATTTAGGTTGCATAAAACATGAAGTGGGAATAACCGCAACTGTAATAAATTTATACCAAAAAGGGAAGAGAAAAATCTTAAAGATTAAGATAGAAAAATCACTAAGCACCGATAATTTCTTAGTGTCCAACACACACATTAGATACATACAAGTAAATGTTCATTGTTTACAAATTTAAAATACAAGAAATGTTCCACAATATCCCTCCTCAATGATCACGTAACCAAATCCCTCCTCCTTTGAAACCCTTTGTTGCTTGTGTCCGGATCCCTGTGCGCAACAAATAAACAATGATAATTAATACATCGATAACTCTTTTGCCAGCAGCTAGTGCAATGGCATCAACACTCGGATTTCCCTTCGCCCCCCTCAAGTACTAACACTCGGACAGCTACCATACTCAAATATTAGGACTCTAACAAACAAAATAATAATAATAATAATAATAATAAAATAGATAAATAACGCTTTTCAGCAGTGAAAATGCATATTTTGGAAGTTTGGTTGAAAATGTGATATTACTAAATTTTTTAAAGCCCTAATATAAGAAGGTCTAAATATATGTGGAGATATAATTTGCTTTAAAGTCTGTCCTGGATTCAGCTAGCCTAGGAGTGAAGGGTGTGCAGAAAAAACCGATTAACCGAATCAAATTGAAACTGATCGGTTCGGTTTCAATTTTGAGTTTAAAAAACAGAAAAAACTGAACCGACCGATATATCTATACATATATTAAATAAAATATATTAATTTAGAAAAATTATACATAAATATTAAATTTATAAATAAAAAATATTTTTTTAGTTATCTAATTAAAGAATACACTTTAAAAAATTATAAAATAAAAAAATAAAAAAATAAAAATTTTATTTAAAAAATAAAATTAATAAACCCGAAAAACCGAGCTGAACCAAACCGAGTCGGTTCGGCTCGATTTTTAGTTTATAGTCGGTTCGGTTCGGCTATGAATTTCCCAGAGGTTCGGTTAGTCTGCTTTTTCAGTTCGATTGAACCGAAACCGACTGTTGCACACCCTTAAATATAACCAAGTCAGGCTTATTCTAAAGCTATTCAAGATTGATTTGAAGAAAACTCAAAATTGACTTTATTATCATCGAATTGAGCTCGAGCTCGACTTACTCGAATAGGCTGTCGAGTTGAGTTTTAACTTCTTAATACTTATCTCGATAGGCTCACGAGTTTAATCAAGACTAATTAAACTTATACATATTTACTATTTTACACTTTTATTTTAATATAATTATAAAAATATCTTATCGAACCGAGTTGAATTTGAATTTGAGTCGAGTATGAATATTTAAAAATATATATTTTTAAAATTTTAAATAATTAATCAAGTTGAGCCGAATTGAGTTCGAGTATAAAAATTATTTAATTAAGTAAAGTTCAAATTTTAAAAATAAAATTTAGTTGAGTTTTGAGCCTCGAGTGTTAAAATTGAGTCGAGCACGAGTCTAACATTGCGTCGACTCACGTCGAGCTCGACTCGCCTCGATGCCAGCCAAAAATATCAAATAAAGTATAAAAATTATCTTTATGGGCTGGGTTTGATAGGAAGTCCAAATAATCGATCAGCTGGGTTGGATTCGGCCAGAAACAAAAATTCAACACCATTTCGAGTGGCCGAAACATATAACATGCTATACATACACATTAGTGATTAGCCGCAGAAATTTCTGATAAAAGCGTGAACAGTTATCTTGGATACGGTTTCGGAACATTTATTAACAAAATCCATGAATCTATTCTCAATGTTTATTATTTTGTGGACGCCATAGGTGTCTCGCGTGTTTTTTTTTTGAAAAAGATAAAATGTCTTTTCCTCTAAAATTATTATTTTATTTTTATTTTATTAATAATAAAAAATTATATAATAATTAAAAAATATATATTTTAATTATTTAATTAAATAAATTGATAAAATCTAAAATCTAAAAAATAACTGAATGAACCCATCGTGACATAATTTACAAACTCATATAATATAATATATTTATTTATTTATTTTTTATAATATAAAAATTATTTAATAATAAAAAATATATATTTTAATTATTTAATTAAATAAATTAATAAAATTTAAAACTTAAAAAAATTAAGTGAATCCGTCATATTATAATTTATAAATCCATAAATTATAATTTTATTTTTTAATTAATTAATTAATTATTTATTTATTTATAATAAAAAAAAGGGTTTGCCCTCCCGAGAGACAATGCTTGAAATCCCATCGTTAAAAAATAAAAAAATCAGACATTTATAAAAAACATGATGTTATAATTCATGACAACCAGAAAAGTCAATTTCCATTTATTTAACAAATAGTTCATCTCTAAAAGTCATTCCAAATTGAACTCAGAACGATCGATCGAAGCTAACAGATCTCGAGAGTGAGTTAAAATTCATGCGCGAAAATTAACAATAAGCAGGACAGCTTAAGGCAATAACTGTGAACAAATGAAGAACAAACCTGGATTTGTAAAATTAAACGTCCTTAACAACGAGATCACCGTTAACGAACTCTCTGTAAGCAGCAACAGGCCATGAAAATCCTCTAAATATCAAGCTACTGGCCAAAGGAACATCAATGATAATCTCCTTCATGGCGGGTTTCTTCTCACCCCTTATAGCAATCAAGTAACTCCTACCAACCCACCCAATCCAACCCGCAATGTACAGGAACAAGATTCCTGGAGTGATGAACTCACCCCAGTGCCTCTGGTCACCGCTCACTATCAAATGAGGAAGCCCATCTGACCCACACAACAACCCTTGCTTTCCGTAGTTATCGAATCTTCGTTTTGTCTTCTCTATTGTTGCCTTGATTGCCAAAGCAGGTGCGCTATCAGGAGCATACAGCTTTAGTGAGGATTCCAGTTTCTTGATTGCCTGCTTTTCACGTTTAGCAAACTGTTTTGACTCTTTGCATGGAGTCAAGCCAGAGATGTCAGCCACTGCTGGGAGTGGAGCTGATAGGAGAATGGAAGAGAGTGCTAATGCTGCAGAGAACGCTTGAAGGTGCGATTTAGAGGAGTCTTTCTTTTGGGTTGATGGTGTTTGGGAAGCTGAGCATACAATCACGGATGATCTTGGGGTCAATGAAGAGCCAAGTTTTGGCTTCAACATGGTTTTTGAGAGATTTGCAGGTATTGCAAGCGACATGTTTCTTTTCCTTTTCCTTTTCCTTTTCTTTCACTTGAGAAGTGCTTTATAATAAATATAAAACGAAAAAAGAAAAGGAAAGAAGAAGGAGAAGGAGACTAATTTGAAAGGAAGAAGAGTGTGGAGATTTGGTTTTTAGATTCTGAGGAGAAGGCGTTAGTGGTGGAAATGGAGAGTTTAGCTGGATAAGGTGAAAGGAGTAAGGAGTCTGAGCTGGATTGTTGTCATTGGTTAAAAGCCCTTGGTCATGGCTTTTAGATCCTCTATTCTATCTATCTTTAATAAGTTCGGATAAGAGATTTGCTAACATGTCCAATCCATTGCTCTGCCTTTGCAGCAACTTAGTTCTCATATCTACACATGTAAACTTAAATTGCAAAAAAAAATTTACATGTTTTTTCTTTATTTTTCCTTTTAATCCGAAAGTGACAGAGTTTAGGTCAATCCGGTTCGCCAGGTTGGATTATGAACTTTCTATTAGAAATTTTTAACTAGCATTTATTGTACTTTTAACTTTAAGAGTTGCAACATCTAACTATAGTTACTTTTAATATATTTATGAATTTTTTTTCTTTAAAAATGTGTATATTTTTTTAAATATTACATATTATCAACTTTTATATATATATATGAATTACTTTTTAAAATAATATGTGGTATATTTTCTATGTGAAGGTGTTATATCTATATTTTATTTATTTATTTATAATAAAATCAAGTCCAATAGATTGAAGTCCATGACACTTTAAAAAATATAAGGGAAATAAGTTGTTAATATGTAATATTTAAATTTTTTATAAAAAGGGAAAAAGAGGGACTTAATAATTTTATATAAAAAAAAGTTAATAATATGTAATATTTTAAAAAATATATATATTTTTTTAAAAAGAAATTCATATATATATAAGTTGATAATATGTAATATTTTAAAAAAATATATACATTTTTAAAGAAAAAAATTATAAATATATTAAAAGTAATTATAGTTAGATGTTGTAACTTTTAAAGTTAAAAGTACAATAAATATTAATTAATTCTCCTACATGTCAAGTTTTTAATGAAAAATTAATAATCCTACGTAGCGAATTTGGTTCACCCAAGAATTTCTCCTCTACTAGAGCTTTTTCTTCTAATGAGACGTTTAGTCGTCTTGAACACCCTGCAATGATATCTAGAAAGGAGAGAGCCTCGAGAGGTCAAGAAAGTTAAAAGAAAAAATTACATTCTTGTTTAAGTTATTTTAAAAAATTGTAGTATGTTATATAACATTTTACTAGTGTGTGTTAGAATTTTAGGATTGAGCAAAACTTATTTGAGATAAAATAAGATAACAAAAATAATAAAATAGAGAAAAAAATGTATTATATTACTTGGTTCCATATATTTACATATGCACATGGCAAAGAAAAAGTAAAAATTACTATAAAATTTAAGATATATAGCAAATTAACACTGAGTTTTTTTAACTTAAGCATACCCAATAAAACTCGCATCTTAAAATGTACAACAAATTAAAATTGATAAAATTATTAGCTAAAATATCACCCAACAGTAATTTTGATCCAAAATTTTGAAATTTATAATTTTTTTCTAACAATGACCTACAAGGGGTTCATATAAGATGATTTTTTTCTTTTTACTTTTACGTTATGCACTCTACTACTAGTCTACTACCACCATCACATAATTTCCTGTAGGGGTGTTCATGGTTCCGGACTGACCGAATGGTAAACCGAACCGATCCTATTCGGTTCGGTTTACTTTCTTAGAATTTTCGAATTTTTAGAACTGAATCAAACTGAAATTTGGTTCAATTCAGTTTTATATATAAAAATTTTGGCTAACCGAACTAACCAATTTTTTATTTTTATATTTCTAAATATTTTTAAAAAAATATATACTAATTTAATATAAAAATACAAAAATAATTCATATTTTAAAATTTTCGGTTTGCTTCTTCACATATAATTTTTGGTTCAGTTTGATTTTGAATTATTTAAGTTCGGTTAATTCGGTTCGGTCAGAAAAATATCCTAAAACCGACCGAACTAACTGAATGCACACCCCTAATTTCCTAGTTAGGGAATTCCGTTGTTCACACCATTACCATCACATAATTTTCAATTTTCAATTTCTACTAGCTAAATTTTGAAAGAATCATAATAAGGTAAAAAAAAAAAAGTTCAAACTTTCACATCGGCTACGATTGATCTCTGGTGGGTGTGCCTTTCTTCTTCTTTATTTTCTTTTATTTGTTATTCATCTTTCCATTGGTTTGACTCGAAAAAAAAAACCAAATTCTTGTTCTTCTTTCTCCCTGCAAGTCTTTGAGTAAAGTGAAGGGCTGTGTTTCTTTTTCTATGTTTGTTTATAGATTTATGATTCTTGCATTTATTGTTAAATTGGTGAGTGTGTATGCTTTGATGTTATTTATTATTTTTTTTTGGGTTACTAAAGGTTTGTTGTCGGGTTGTTGTTAAGTTGTTGCTGTTTTATGGTTGTTTTCTAGTTTTTATTATATTATTTTATGGTTGTTTGTTATTTTTTGGTTGTTGAAGGATTGTTGTGAGGTTGTTTTAATGTTATTTGTTGTTTTTTTCTATTGATAGAAGTATTATTGTCAGATTGTTGTTGTTTTATGGTTTTTGTGAAGTTGTCTTACAGTTGTCAATTATTTTTCAGTTGTTGTGAGGTTGTTATGAGGTTATTTTCATATTGTTTGTTGTTTTTTGGTTACTGAAGGGTTATTGTTTGGCTGTTGTTACTGTTTTATAGTTATTTTTTGGTTTTTGTGAGGTTTTTTTAGTTGTTTATTATTTTTCGATTGTTGAATCGTTATATTTTGGTTTTTTGGTTGTTGTTTTTTGATTTGTTGAAAGATTGTTGTGAGGTTATTTTGATGTTGTTGTTGTTGTGTTTTTTGGTTGCTAAAGGGTTGTTGTCAGGTTATTGTTTGGTTGTTACAGTTTTATTGCTATTTTTTAATTTTTGTAAGATTGTTGTTGTATGATTTATAGTTGGTGGTGTTGGTTGTAAAATTGGTATTAGGTTGTTGTTTGTACACGAGAGGACAACTATATTATTGAAATAATTTTTGTCAACACGGTATTTTTAAAAGAAAAAAGTCAATCGTATTTTTGTAAAACTTCTATGTGTTTTGGTTTTATTTGTAAACTTCCCAAATTATTATACTTCAATTAAAAACTGAGATCCCAAAGCTAAATAGGCTCACATCTCTAAACTTAATTGTCTTAGGTTTTATTTAACTATATATAGGCCTTAAAGTCTTCCAAATCTAATTAATAATGCCATCGATAAACCATCCGACGAGCGACATTGACATATGCGTTGCATGCCACACTAAATACTAGGGTTAAATATAGAATGGAGAAAATATTGAAGAATACTAAAGTTTCAAATTGAATTATTTTAAAACATACTAAATTGAATATTTTTAGTTTCATATGAATCAAACCGAATTAGATGAATAATTTGGTATATTTCTGAATTTTTTTTGTAAATTTCGAATAGCGAATCAAATCAAGTGCCAAAAATATATGTATATCTATAACATTTATAATAAAAATAAATTAATTTCTATATATAAATTAAAAAAATACAACACATAATTATTGTTGTGTTGAGTATGTAATTAAATTATAACTAAATATAATCAATTAATTGAAATATTCATATTAAAATACCTACTAAATACTAATTTAATAAAAAATAATGTATTGAAATGTATATTTTTCAAAAATTAATAGGAATAAAGTTTGATTTGGCTTTTAAACTTTTTTAAAAAAGTTCAAAATGCCCTTTCTTGACCTTTTTCGTCAAATTACCCCTAAAATTTCGTTTACACCTCCACTGTATGAAATGTAAACAAATATCATAATAAAAATTACAAATAACTCCCTGATAGTTTAATTAGTTAACAAATTGGTCCATACTTTCATAAAAATATTTAGTAAGAAAAATTAAAAAAATTATTTTTTAAATTTATATTTAAGCCCTTAATTTATTTATAGTATATAATTTTACAATATTTTAACATTATCTGTCAAAATTTTTTAAAATTTTTTAATATTTGTATGACATGTTAATATACATATGAATAATATTATTTTAAATCTTTAAAATTATTTATTTAATATTTTTTATAATTATATATTACAGTTAATTATTTTAAAATGCTAATTTTTTAGAATTTAATATAATATTGTTATTTTTAAATTTAAACGCATAAATGTAAATTATTGATATTTATATATTTTATATATATTTATAATTAACTATCATGAAAAATATTTTACTACTATAGGTGTTGTAATACTTCAAAATTTTTGACACAAAATATTAAAATATTTTGATATTATATGTATTAATATACAAATTAATATTATAAGTAAATAAAACAAACTTTAATATTTCAAAATTATTAAAACATTATTAGTGAATAAATAAATTATCTACTAATATATTATATTAAAATAAATTCAGGCCTTAAATATGATTTTAAAAAATAAAATTTTCATTTTTCATTAAATGTGTTAACGAATATATGGACTAATTTGTTAACTAATTAAACTATTAGAGGTCTTTTTATAATTTTTATTATGATATTTGCTTACATCTCAGACAATAGGGGTGTAAATGAAATTTTTAGGGCTAATTTGACCTTTATTGCAAAGTTCAGGGGGTAATTTGATGAAAAAGTTTTAAAAAAGGAAATTTGAAACTTTCCAAAAAGTTCGAGGGCCAAATTGAACCTTATTCCAAATTAATATTCATGCTCTAAATATAAATTGATAGTATATTTTTATTTATACTTTAGATGAATTATTATTATTTTGTATTTTTTATTTAAAATTAGTTCTAATTTTACTCATACAAAATGTAGATTTATAGTATGGAAAGTTTTTAAATTCTTGAATATACATTTTGAAGTTTATTGTACAGAAACTTTTTAAAATATTTGAATATCCAGACTGAACTGTAGCAAAATAAAGATGATACAATATGAAAATTTTTGAAATTTTTATGGTATAAGAGATTTTATTTTTAAAATCTTCAAAATTTAATACGGTTCTAAAATACATAAATGAAAATAATTATAGTAACATAAAAACATAGGAATAAGTATATATAAATATCCTATAGTTTAAGAGTTTCAGTATTAGAGGTCTGTATTTTTTTTTTTTACAATTTAATACCTATGATTTCATATGCATACCACTTATATGAGGAAATTTATTGTAAACTGTGATTTCTCTCTCATGCCACATCAAAATATTAAAATTTTAATATCATTTAATAATGAGAAAAAAACAAGTTTATCTATGGTAGTTTAGGTGATAATAATAACATATAATATATATATATATATATATATATATATATATATATATATATATATATATATATATATATATATATATATATATATATATATA